>MUZC01004572.1:78612-109593 GCA_002072015.1 Radix auricularia | reverse complement strand
GGTTCAAATGACATTTGATTAGTTATTCCATATAAGGAAAAATAGAATTTAATTCTACTATAATTAAGTAGAATTGAGTACTATAATTAATGAAATATTAAATTGTCATGTGAATCAAGTATGCATGCAAAATTTCATCAAAATTGGATGATCAGAAGTGGTTCAAAAAAGGAATTCAATTTTTGCCCCGGAAAGACAAACATCCAGACAAGAAAGCAAACTAAGAAAAACGTGGTAAAATTGACGCATTTCTGTAAAAAAAAGTTATTTAATTAATAGTGAATAGACCAAGTTATTACAATCAATTTTTAAAGTTGAAACCTTGGGAAAAAAAATCCTTAAAAATGTCAATGCAACAAACAAGATGTCTTCTATTATGAATGGGCGGATGTTGAATTTATTTTAGCGCGAATAATCGGCTATAACAATCCAAACAACGATATCTTCAATAAATTAAAAAGAGGAGGTCGCCATTTTGTCAACGAAATCACGATACCAATTTTTCGGGGATTTCCGGCCGATACCCAAGTGCCTACAGTTTAGTTATAATTTTGAAATTAGGCTTCGGGTTAGAATTTTAATAGTTGAATTTTCCAATTTCTTAGCTTCCCGGCATATCAACAAAGATGGCGGCCATGTTGAGTGGGAACGTTAAATGGGATTTTACCGACACTGACTCATTGACTTGAATAGAATAAACTTTAATAAACTGATACTGATAGTCTTTTAAAAGTCTTTTAGTATAGTATAGTATTTTTACTACTGACTACTGATACTACTGACTTTTACTACTAGACTACTGTGGACAAGCTAATGATCATATTTCACTATGTACACGTAGACACTTTATATGATTAACATGTATGATCAATATATTAAACATATTTACCGGGATTCGAAGTACTGAGAATATTTATACTCGCAACAGGGATATAGCAAATGGATTTTTTTAGGGGATATAGTCTACGTTATTCAGTCAGTCTGCCGACATCTTGGAATCCTTGGTTATAACCTCAAACCCAAAGACAATTCAAAAATATGTCTTATTTGCCCCAAAATTCTAAATCGGGATGAAATAAAGATTTATTTTAAAACCAGATCTCTTTTAAATAATTATATTATAAAATGAACAAATAAAGTTTATCTTTCATATCAGAAAATTATAATTTGTGACATTTCAATGAGCTTGGATTAAAGGGATGTCACTCTCTTGTCTCAAGTTGTTCTTCCGTTCCGTAACTTCATAATAAACACAGCAGTAGCAATGAACAATAACAATAATATGAATATGGAACAAAAGATATCCAACGACCTTAAAATTTGTGACAACAAAGATACAAACAATTGTAACAATGACACCTTTCGGATTTCGAATGATTCGGGCGTGCTTGTGGAATCGATACACAGAGATGACCGATCCAGAAAAGATTTTGGAGCACAGGATATTAATAGTAGTAGTAGTAGTTGCGACGAAATTGAAATAGTCGATACAAGTACTACAAGTTTTATCAAAAAAGAGAATAACGCCAGTGATGATTTTAATTTAAATCACTCCTCACTGACTCTCAACGGCGCTGTCACAAACTCTCAATTACATAAAAGTCTTGGACTATACTGCAACAGCATCCCAAGTACCACTGCAGTTATGGACGAGAGTCAATCTATTACTATTAGTAATAGGAATAGTATTACTACTAAAAATGTTGAATCCACTACTCTTACAAATCAAGATGGTGAAGTGAGATTTATTGTTAATGATTTAAATGATCAAAAGCCAACCATACTGAGCCATGACATTGCACCTTTGCTGAGCAAAAATGAAGAGAAAATTTCTGAAAAGGAACAAGTTGAACAAGTCATGATTTCTACTTCTAGTAAAAAAATCACATGTCCAAGAGTGAACTGTCCAGAAAAAATAGTTAGCCGACATTTCCCTCATTTTTACTTTTAAATTAAAATTATTTATTTTATTACACAAGATAATTTTTAAAGTTAAAATAATTCAAGAACAGGGGTTACCATAATTTTGTTCACGGTAGGCCAGATGGCTGCATACAATACAATATCGAGTGTAGGCTGCATAACTATTCTAGACAAAAACCTAAGCTTAAATTTAAGGGCACTAAAAAAACTACAACAAAAAAGATAACCAACATATTTATTTAGTAAAAAAAAAAAAGAAGTTATAAAAGAAAACGACTTTAAAAAACTATATGTACATAAGACTAGTGTACACATACCCAAATCTCTCAATTTATGCAGCAAAAGCCGTTTGTGAGATTTGTGAAAATTAAAATTGTCTTTCAGTGATATATCAATATCATTAATGTTTAATTTTAAATTGTTACATACAATGAAGAGAATTGCTATTAAATGTTTCTCTTTCAATGTATTGACTTCAAGCACTTAAATTTTTAAATTTTTTCTCACAGAGATTAGTTTTTCCAAACACTGATTCCATGCCAGTGGCAAAATTCTTCAGTTTCAAAAACTTAGCATCATATAAGCAGCTGCAATCTTCAACAAGTTTTCCTTTTCAATGTTTCTTTTGCAACACAACATTTTCCTGTAAATTGATGAGTTCTAACTAGTTCAACTGGAACATCAACAAGCTTACTATGAAGAATTTCACGTTCAATTCTTTCAATCTCTTTAAATCACAAATAATTCGAGGTAGACAAATTCTGAAATTAATTTTTTTAAACTATTTGAAACAATGTAAATGAGATAAGTTTTACCTTTTCAGTTCTGATTCAAACAAAGACAACTTTCTCCAAAATCCATTCATGATTTTGTAGAGATTGCAGATGTGTTAATCCTTTTCAATGAAGTTTCAAATTTAGTTTATTCCTTTTGGGATGTGATGTTGGCCAGGTATGACAGCTTTCACAGCCAAGTATATAAGTATAAGCTCTCACTTTTTCAATGAGAAAAATATATTTTCTTTCAGAGTATGTAAAAACATTACTAGACTTTTGCATAGCTGAGCCACATCGCTGCTGTAATAGGAGCCAAATCACATAATTCAGATTCAATGTCTTTACGTAACACCTTGAACCTACAGTGATTGAAAGCATTTCGCAGCAGAGATGACTTGAAATTTTAATTGCCTTGTAAAGTCCTGATCTGCCCCACAAAACCTTTCCTCACTCCAGCTAGTCATTTTCCTCTTGTTTGCTACTTTATTACATCTATTCCCGCTTGCATTTCATTTATTCAACACATTCAAACCAAGAAATCTCAATAGTTACCTTTAAATATGTGACAGGCAAAAAGTAGAAAATACCTTTGGAGATTATAACCTGTGTTGACAGTAAGACACATCAATTGGGCGGGGAAAATGGGTGATTTGTGTGGTGCTACAGTAGTGAACAAAATGTGGGTGAAACAAAAAGTGTCCTGTCTTCCAACACTGCATTGTGCACGCGACCATATGGGTCGATGACATGTCTGTCACCGCCATGGTCTCTTGCACAAACACATCTGGAAATGTCTGCAAATAAAAGCTCAAACAGCAAAATCTTCCTTACTTTGGTCTTGGCCCTAAACCAGGTAATATTGAATAATCTCCTGTCAGCTCTGGTGTGTATGTATATATGTTGATCCTAAAGATTTTGCGAATAAAGTAGGTGCAAGCATGCAGCCTTGCTTTACTCCACTACTTACTGGGAAAGCATCTCAGGTGGCACCCTTATAGCACACTGTGCCCTGCATGTCATCTTGGAATTGCTTGATGATGTTAAGCAGATGTGTAGAGCAGCCTATTTTTACTAAGATCTGGTAAAGGTCGCTTCTGCTGACAAGAACAAAAACTCTTGTTAGGTCGATGAACACGATGTATAGAGGCATATGTTGCTCCTTTCATTTCTCCTGCAGCTGGCGCAGAGAAAAGATCACGTCTATGGTAGATCTTCCTGCTTGAAAGCCACTCATTGGTTTTGAGAGTACATGCAATGCTAGGGTCTGCAGGCGTGTTAATGCAACTCGGGCGAAGGACTTTCCAACAATACTTAGGAGAGAGATTCCAAAATAGTTATTGCAGTCACTCTTGTCTCCTTTATTCTTATACAGTCGAACCCACTTATCTTGACCTCGGTTATTTCGCCAACCCTATTATCTCGACGCTTTTCGGGAAACCCTAGGTCGTCAACATAACAGGGTCTGACTGTACAATGTAACAATTTTGGCATCTTTTAACTCCTGTGGGATCTGTTTTGAGCACTGAGCACAAAGTGAGGAGGTCGTGCAAAGGTTGTAAAAGTACTTCTTTTCCACATTTGAGAACTTCTAGTGGAATTCCATCATTGCCAGGAACTTTCCCACAGGATAGACTGATAGCTCTACATAGCTCATCTGTGGCTGTTTGGGTATCAAGCTCTTTTATGTCCAGCAGGTCTGGCATATAGACCAGGGCTGCAGTTAATACATGTTTTACTATGGCGTACTATTCCAAGTAGTGCTCAATCTTACGTTTGAGGGTTTTTTTTGTCTTGATCAGTGATAAGTTCTCCTGATTTTACTTTAGGGGTGCTGTCTTGGGGGTCAGAGCGGCTGTTGCTTGTTTTATATCCTCATACATTGCCTTCATATTGCCTTTATCAGCAGCTGACTGTATGCTGGAACTTCGATTGAGCCAGTATGTGTTAGCCTAGTGGCAAGCTGCCTGCTGGGCATTTTTCTTGGCACTCTTAAGGGGATGTAGAGTTTCTGGGAAAGGCCTGTCCTTATAGGCTATTGGAGCCTTTCTTTTTATAACAGGAACATGCTTCATTCCCTCCCAGTGAGCCTCAAACCAATTTACACTTTTGCGTTCTCTCTTGTCAAATCCTGCAATAGCTGAGTCTTATATGGTGTCCCGCAGATGTGACCATTTAGACTCTATAGTGTCTACTGGTGGTATTTGTGCAAGAGCTTCTTGTAGCCTCTGGGTGTATTCTGCTGTTCTGGAATCTTGGTGGAGCAGATGCCCTTATTTTTGTTGTGGTACAATTTCTTTGGCATTACCCTTACCTTGCTAACCACTAAGGAATTATCTGTGTCGCAGTCTGCTTTGTGGTAGCTGCAAGTGAGGACACTGGCCAGTTGTGAGTGTCTTGTGATTATAAGATCTAATTGGTGCCAGTATTTAGAACGGGGATGCCTCCATGACACTTGGTGGATTGCTTTACAGTTGAAGTAGGTATTCGTTACAATAGTCCATGATATCAACACATCTCTAGTAGTCTCTGCCCATTTTCATTTAGCCTGCCCCTCTGCCTCTTCTAAAACAACAGAGGCAAGTTGATCACTTCCAACTCTTGCATTGAAGTCACCAAGGAGGTAGTTTGCTTTGTTGGTGGGTATGCCAGCTTAGGGCTGGCTAGTGTTTGATTAAGATCTTCATGGAACTGGTCTTTTGCTTCCGAGCTCGAGGATAGGATTAGAGCATGAGCACTGATTATGTTGGCTAATCCTGAGGATATAGATACACGCATGGTTAGTATTTTGTTAGTGCCCTTTGTTGGGGGTTCAAACTAGGAGCATAGTCCATTTTTTATGGCAAAGCCAACCCCATGTTGCCTTGGTGTGTCTATTGGTCCACCATGCCAGAAGAAAGTGTAGTTTTGTTCTTTTATGATTCCACTTCCTGGAAGTTTAGTCTCCTGGAGGCAGGCAATGTCAATGTTTAGTCTGCCAAGCTCTCTGTCAATTATGGCTGTCTTCCTGGCATCATTAAGCTGCACGTTGGCAATAATGCCTGGACACATAGTCCTAACGTTCCAAAATGCTAGTCAAAAAATATATATACACAATTAACATAAATTAAAAATGTAAGATGAAATAGGTATGAAATATAAATGTAGGTAATGATGACTCTGGTAAATAAATACAATCAGGTATGTTGCAATTTAACTTCTTAACTAACAAACTAAACCAATTCCTTCTCCTTGCCAGACAACTGGCTCCGCCTACAAATGCCTTATGCGAGACCGGTCATCTGTCCATCCTGCTTGACCACTAACTCTAGTGGTGTTTAGTGGGTGTTCCCAGACTTGACAGTCATGCCCCTCAGCTACATTCCTTCACACAGGTTCTCAACCTCGTGGTTCATGGTCTCCTTGCCCACTTTTGCCCACAAACACTTCTGGTGCTTAACTCTGCTCTACTATCTATGTTTGATGGCTTGACTAACTGTGCTTTACCCTACTATACAAGCTGAAAACAATAGAGAACATACATATATTAACTAACCACTATCAATAATCATATAAGTAATAATACAACATGTACAATATTCAATAATATACTTGAAACATTCTAAGTCTAACAATCAAACCTGAGACAGACTCATCAGCTAGGCTCCCCCTCAGTCTATCACGTAGACCTGAGATCTAGAAGAGACAGCGCATAATGGTTTCTCCCTAGCTTACAAGCACTGCTCACCACGAGGGTGGTACACCTTGCCACAAAATCCTATCAATTTCTATTGGCTATTTCTTTCGTGCCATGGGTCATAACTTTGAGAATTCTATTCTCATTGGTTAAGCCCTATCTCACACTTTCTTGTCACGTGATGGTATGTTTCCAGTTAGGTGCAGAATCACGGTCTAATTAGCTTCGTCGCTCCAATAGCCTTTGGATGACCTCTGCAACATTTGATTTTACAATTTTGCTTGACCCAAGGTCAGCATTACAAATTACGTCTGAACACCTACTCCCAATGATTCTAATATTCCTATGATTCTCACAAGTATTAATTAAGGGACTCAACATCTCTCCAATATTTTAAGTACAGATGGTATTATTTTGCTCAGAGGTGGATTGAAAAATGAGTCATGAACTTAGCCTCTGTGTGTGTACACATTACCCCTCAATTTCTGGTGCTCAGTGTACATTTTGTCTCCAGTGCCATGCATCACTCTTTTGGTTTTGATAAAATTACTAACAAATAATTGCAAATTAATGTTGAATTTACTGACCATTATGTGTGATTGATTTATCTGTCCAGGATTATTTGCTGATATGTGCATGGGATATATTTGTAAGAATAATATAAAATTATGTGGAATATAAGATGTTTTTGGTGGATTTGTGTGGAAATGTCACAACATAAGTCATATATCTTTATCCCGTATTTTTAGGTTCTTGGTTTGACAGTCATGTATCTTTATACCCTAGTTTTTGGTTCTTGGTTTGTCAATCATGTATCTTTGTCCCCTAGTTTTAGGTTCTTGGTTTGACAGTCATGTATCTTTATCCCCTAGTTTTAGGTTCTTGGTTTGTCCCCTAGTTATAGGTTCTTGGTTTGTCAATCATGTATCTTTGTCCCCTAGTTTTAGGTTCTTGGTTTGTCAATCATGTATCTTTGTCCCCTAGTTTTAGGTTCTTGGTTTGACAGTCATGTATCTCTATCCCCTAGTTTTAGGTTCTTGGTTTGTCAATCATGTATCTTTGTCCCCTAGTTTTAGGTTCTTGGTGTGACAATCATGTATCTTTATCCCCTAGTTTTTGGTTTTTGGTTTGACAGTCATTTAACTTTATTTTACATTATTTTATTGACACAATTCAAGTTCTTCCACCTAGGTTTGACTGGAGAAGGTAATTTTAGTTATTAAGATTTCTCTCAGATTACCTGATGGGGAAACACCAGTCTAAAATTTACAGAAATGAGAATATCAGATGACTAGCCTATTCAAATTATGGTTAGCTTACTCAAATTAATAATTATTAAAAAGTAAGACTTATTTTTTGATGTGTAATAAATATGTGATTCGTTATAGAAATGGAAAAGATCATTCTTGGTGCTTTAATTTATTTACTATTGAAGATACTACTAGAAAATGTAAAAAAAAAAATCACAAACTTAATATGTGTTTCAACTTCATTTCAGATAATATGTCTTGACTTAAATGAAGAAATGGATTCAACAATATTCAAATCCCGGGCAGGGTAGGCTTTATAAGTTAAACTTTTAGAAATCATCTGAATTAAAATGTGATGCAAATAATTTTAACTTTATTGTTTGAATTTACCACAATTGTATACTCAGTAATATCTTTTAAATTTTCTTGAACAATTTTTATATTGACAGTGATAAACACTCTGGACTAGAACTTGCAAAGAGAACTATCAAAATGTTTGTTATGCACAAAACTCAGATGAATCCGAAACATGAGTTTGCTTTTCTTATATTTTATGACGACTCCACTATGGTACGGTAACTTCTTTTCAAAACAATTTTTTAACATGTAAATTAAAACTGCAAACAATGGAAAATTAATTGTGTATCTTTATAGTTAAAAGTATGATTGTTTCTTCATGAGACTTACATAAATCTGATGTTGTACTGAGCTCATGAGTTTCAAGTCATATTTAAAAGATGACCCCACAATGTATTTGTAACATACATATATATATAATATATAAATCAATGTATGTATGTTTGTCCATTATAGCTGACTAAACCATTAATCCGATCACGATGAAACTTTAAGATATTGTTGAGTGCGCTTACGGAATGGTTTATGTGAAAAAGAAATTTGAAAATTGACATTCCTGGGGGTCAGGAGCCCAATATTTTTTTCCCTTGTATTAGTTATATACAAATTAGTTTTTGCTCCCTTGATGGTTACTGGCAACATTATTTCCCATATTAACCCTCATGGGGGCGGGTGCCCATAATGTCAAATTTTGCTTATATGTGCTATTAAAAAAGTTTAAGCGTAAGCTACTATGTAAAATGATTGATCTTAACCAAAGATAGTATATAAAAATTTTACAGCCAATATTAAAATACTATAGGGCACTGAACTCTTATTGCTCGTTCCTTCGCGGCCGGGGGCACAAAATGCCTTTTCTTCTTAAACGTTTAAGTTTTTATTTCCCATTCGATTATTAATGATCTCAACTAATAATGACAAATATATTCTGTATTGTGCAGATTAAAAATGAAAAGGTGTTTTCAACTTTACATGTTGCACTCAATGGGCCCTGGGCCCCATAATAAACATTTTTTGCCAGTGTGAGCTATATAAAAAAAATTTATGAGCTGTGTATATGAAGGGATCTTAACCAAAATTTTTATAAAACAACTCAATAGCCCATGTTAAAAGGCACTGAACTTATAATTTCCATTTTTTTTTTCTTACATGCTTAAGATATTTTCCTCATTCAATTTTTAACGGTCTTGCGGAACATATCCATATTGTAATTGAATTAAAATGAGCAGGTTTTTTAAATTGGCATCTTGCAGTGAATTGACCCAAGGGCCTCTAAATGCCGTTTTTTCTTATATTAGTGGTATGAAAATTAGTGTTGGCAAGCTACTGAGAAAATTAATGGATCTTGCCCAACTCTTTAAAAAAAATTTTATAGCCTCATAACCTCGTGGTCGTGGGGGGTTCTAATGTTACCATTAGAAATTTTTCTGGGCTTGGTAGACCTTGGCAGTGCCCATCTCCTCTCCAGGTCAGCAGAGGACTTTTTAGCAATACCCATCCATCAACATTTTGACTATTTTTTTTACTTCATGTTAATAACTTTAAACCCCAATCAATTTTACACGATATTGAGCAATATGGCATGAGTACAATGGCATTAAAAAATTAAATGATCACTAATATTCAATCGGGACCCTTAATATTGTTTGTTCTTTTCTAAGCTTTTTAATTATAAATTTATTTATCCATTTGCTATGAAACTTGGACTTTTTTCCACATTGCCATGTGGGTTTCTCGTATAATATTTTTTAAACACATCGTTCATTCTTTTCTTTAAATTTATTTATTGTTACTGAGATCGTTGCAACGCACGACAGGTCTGCTGGAGTAATATAAAACTTTCATTTATTTTATTAATTTTTGTTTTATTCATTTATTTCAAAACTTAACAATTTTATGCGGACGTTCAAAAAAAATCATTTTTGGTGCGCTTCTTTCTAAAATTAGCAGCGTCATCGGGACATAAATTGCAAATTATATATATAGATAGATTATTTTTGGTGCGCTGCTTTCTAAAATTAGTAGCATCAGGGACGTGACAGACATAACATACATACATTGCAAATTATATCTATTGATTTATTCGAATAATGTAGAGCATTTTGCTTCACGTTTCATCATTGTCATTACCCTACCTTTTATTTACTGTTGTGTGATCAAACTTTTCTTAATATAGCAATAAAATTAAAATGGAGTCACTACTCATATATGGTTGTTTCCCCCTATTTCTGATCAGATCCACAACTTCACATCAAGAGCCCAAGATATCCTCAACACCTTGGATGAAAGTGTCATAGAAACTCACAAGTCTGGGCCACTCAGTCTCTCGCACCTCTTTGAAACTATGTATGGAATTTGTTTTCACATCAGCAGTATTGGTTTTCTAGTTTTGTAAATAACAAGTGTTACAGCTTTAGTTTAAAAGACAAGGCTATAAAGCAGCCACCTGATCTGAATCCTTAGATTCCTTCTTTGGCAGACAGTGTTACAGCTTTAGTTTAAAAGACAAGGCTATAAAGCATTCACCTGGGCTGAATCCTTAGATTCCTTCTTTGGCAGACAGTGTTACAGCTTTAGTATAAAAGACAAGGCTATAAAGCAGTCACCTGGTCTGAATCCTTAGATTCCTTCTTTGACAGACAATGTTACAGCTTTAGTTTAAAAGACAAGGCTATAAAGCAGTCACCTGGTCTGAATCCTTAGATTCCTTCTTAGGCAGACAATGTTATAGCTTTAGTATAAAAGACAAGGCTATAAAGCAGTCACCTGGTCTGAATCCTTAGATTCCTTTTTTGGCAGACAATACATTACAATTAAGAGTGGACAAATTTGAATTTTTATTTCAATGATCTCAATTATTCCAGTGTAGCTCAATGTACCTATCAGTTACTGTCAATTTTCCCTCTAAGGTTTGCTGGTCCCTGTGCAAAGCAAAAAAGCTGGTGTGCAGAGTTAAGCAGCATCAATTTTTTGTGCAATATTTAACAAAATTTGCTGCGCAGTAATTCCAAACTGCTGCGCGGCATTGGTCAGATATCAGCACGGCCAGGCAGCATAAAGGGAACTTTGGTTACAGTTATTGTAGTAATGTTATTGTTTTTAACAAACATATTTTTCTAGATTCACTCTAAACCCTTTTTAAATTATTGCTCATTTTAATGACATAAGATGCTGTCATTACTTTTATTCCTGTTGTCCAACTTGTTGTCCCTCCATGCTAGTGGTTCTTCTGTGCCAGTTGCTACTCCATGCTAGTAGTTTATTCATACTAGTGGATCATTCATACTAGTGGTTGCTCCATGCTAGTGGTTGTTCCATACTAGTGGTTGTTCCATGCTAGTGGTTGTTCCATGCTAGTGGTTGTTCCATGCTAGTGGTTGTTCCATGCTAGTGGTTGTTCCATGCTAGTGGTTGTTTTATACTAGTGGTTGTTCTATGCTAGTGGTTGTTCCATGCTAGTGGTTCTATGCTAGTGGTTCTTCCATGCTAGTGGTTGCTCCATGCTGTTAGTGGTTCTTCCATGCTAGTGGTTCTTCCATGCTAGTGGTTCATGTGAGATCCTTAGAGCCATGGTTAAGAGCTGACCTGACTAAACATCATCTATGGACATGGAAAAGAGGCCAGATCAAATGACTTATGACTGCTTCAATAAAGTGACACCATATCACCATCACCATATAAATCAATCAAATACTCTGTGCTCATTAACTACTGATTGTCCACTTTAATTTATACCTGATACTAGCTAGTGATTGTCCACTCTATTTTATACCATGTACTAGTGATTGTCCACTCTATTTTATACCAGGCACTAGTGATTGTCCACTCTATTTTATACCAGGCACTAGTGATTGTCCACTCTATTTTATACCAGGCACTAGTGATTCTCAACTCTATTTTATAACCTGGTAGTCACTAACTAGCAATTATCCACTCTAGTTTCAAATCTTTGCTTAAAAATTGTGCAACAATTATAATTAAATTGAAATTGTTTTACTGTCAATGTATGCACCACAGAATCAAATGGGGCACATGTTTAGCTTTGATCAACCCAACTTCTTGTTCAAACAATTAAATGTAGTGTGTTGAACATTGAGCTACACTGCCTTTTTATGATTAGTATGATTGTACTATACTTTTTGGCCAACTGAAGAAGGCTGTTAGCCATTACATCTGCTTACTTTCTATTTTATATTCAAACATAAATATAACTAGCTCCACAATTTGTTTCTTTACATTACTTCAAACACAGACAATCACATTTTCTATCTTTTAGAAAAAATTCCCATATTTATCTGCACATGTTCAGCCAAATGTTCTACATGTGGGCAAGAATATTTTATTTATGTATCCCAGCAAGGAAAATGTAGAGCTGCCTACAGTTCAAGATGATCCAGAGATTGTGCCCCCGCCTTACATTGTCAGAGTCATTTTGGTTTTTGGGAGGTCACAGTGTGTTCCCACTCTCACAAGTACACAGGTTCGTATACTGTCTTCACTGTTATGATGTATATCTCATTTGCTACTAAGCACAAAAACCAAAACACCCCCTGGAGTACTAAGCAAAGGGAGATTACTCTCAAGAACATGCACCCCCATGTTAAATAAAAATATTTTTAAACATCTAAATGAAAATTTAAAATAACACAACATGCACCAAAAGAAAGAAAATTGGATGAGCTTTTATAAAATTTATACGTTGATGCACTTTTATTCACAAATATATTTTATATAAATCTGGAAAAGTGTTTTTTGAAAATTTACATCACTGTTTTTGGGCATCTACCTCCGTTGTTTATCACTTTTTATTGTTTTATTGTCTTTTCGAAAGTGAGACCGTGAGAAACATCTTATCCACTGGCAAATTCAATTTTGTAATTGGTTACTTGATTCTAATCATGATATTGATGTAGAGGAATTTATAATGTCCTCATTGGTAACCTCCTTCCACAAGGTGTCTTTCTGGCTGTTAGCTGCGCTCTGATTATTGTTTGTTTCAGCATTTAACAACTCTTATGGCAGAGTTCAAGAAAAGCTTGAAGTAGTCTTTGAGACTGCTGTCAGTAGGGAGAAAATGATTTCCCCTATTATGTCATTAAAATTATATAGCTTGTCTGTAAAACTGATCAACTTGTGTGACCAAGATTTAGAGACAGTGTCAGTGTCTCCATCACTCTCGTTAACTTGATTCGGATCAGTTATTATTATTATTATCAGTAATATCAGTATCACTATCAAAGTCTATTCTTCCTAATTGTTTGAGTTATTAACTGCTGCATAATTAGACGTTGCAGCAGCAATTAAATAGTCAAGAAAATGAAAGGCCATTGCATCAAAATATTCAGAAACCATGCGTCCAAATTTCACCAAACATAGTCCGACTTCTAAGCCACACAACTTTCAAACCGTAAATGATATAAACATCCGTTTTTTTAAAACAAAATCAGCGAGGTTTCTACTTTTCAAAAAGCGGAGAGCTATTGAAGGCTATTCGCACGGTAACGATGCTTCTCGCGAGGTCGCTTTTGGGCGCATTTGTAGCGAGGGGGGTATGGCGCATTCAGTCGCATTAGTTGCAAATGAGATATATATGAATATATACCCTTGTGGCTGTAAGCCATGCCATGTACCCCTGTGGCTGTAAGCCATGCCATGTACCCTTGTGGCTGTAACAATCATGAAGTGTACCCTTGTGGCTGTAACATTCAGGATGTGTACTCTTGTGGCTGTAAATTGATCCCTAGCCTAACATGAGAGTTACTTATAACTTACTACAAGGAATTATGAATTTCTCAATGATTATGGAGTCAGTTAAAACATTAGTTAAATAAACAAGTAAACCACTGTATTATCTGTTCATTCATTGTCAATGTAACTTACCAACCATCTGACACTTTAGCATCAAGCCGTCAAGTGTTATATCTTATTACCTAAGGAGCTTTCAAATTCAATAATCTTCCATGAAAACACAGACACTACTACATTTACACAGCAATGACAATATCTACAAATTTCTGCCTCTTGCATATGATATCTATTATAATTGTGTGGTTCAAAATTAAATTTTTACATCATTTGTGGGGTTGAACTATTAAATAATTGTAATTTCACATCTAGAGCTCAAGATCGTTATCATGCCGGACAGAAATCCATTTTGAAATCTATAAAAAAAAATGTTCTCAGGCACTCCTCTCTTAAAGCAAAAATAGAAATAAATAACTAAATCCAAATCATGTCAAGTTTATATTCTCAGATGGAACAAATAATTTGACTGGTTAACTCTCATTGGACATAACAGATTAACAGTTAGAGAAAGTCAGGGGCGGATTAAGACTGCACGGGGCCCCGGGCTGCAATCAAACGGGGGCTCTAGCCCTAACCAGCCAGCGTCCCTTAAAATAAAATGATTGTTAACAGCTAATATATGACTGTAACTAAATATTAATAATGAAAAAAAAAAAACGAACACCAAGAAATAACTGTTTGAAGTGTTTGCGGTGAGAAGAAAAATTTAATTATCCACTGCTTGGGATCGAACCCGACACAGGTTGCATCACGCGCCTGTGCTCTCTCCACACTGCCAGCAGAACTTGTCTAATGAGAGAAATTTTTTAAAATATAAACAAATTTTATACTTGTTCTCTAAGTGAGCAAATTAAATCAAGTTTTATCGATTATTAACACTGAATCGAATAATATTTTTATTTTTTAATTTTATTACATTGTCAAGGGTTCGTGCAAACATTTGTAAACTTTTATTATAAAATATAAAAAGTTTGGGGGCCCCCAAACCGTCGGGGGCCCCTGGCTTTAGTCCCGCTCAGTCCCCCCCCCCTTAATCCGCCATAAGAGAAAGTAGTTTTATTTTAAACCCATTTTAAAAAAAACAATTATTAGGACTCAATAATCTTTGGTATAGAATGTCCGTCTGTAATATATAAGATAAAATAATTATGAAAAGCAGCTTTCTAACCGAGCCTTGCAGATAATATGCTTTAAACTGGGATTTTACAATACCACTAAATTTGGTTTTAATTAAAATTTTATTTATTTACAGGCAAAGAGTGCTCTAGAGTCATCCCCATATTTTTTTACTGATGTTTTATACATTCATGAGCCTCCTTCTGAGGAAAATAAATGCGAGGCAAGTTTGATACATTCTAATGAGCAGTCTTTCAACACAATTTTAATTTTACTTGTAATAATCTGACTTCTTATAACCTAATATCCTCTATAAATTAATATCTAATTTACATGAATTCAACTTTTTCATCCAAAACCTTAATGATTAATATGAATGTTTGTCGTAATTTCTGTCATTTACTGGGATTATTTTTATCTCAGGAAATATTTCACTCTCTCTGTGAGCTTGACCACAGTGGCTTGTCTTACATCTTTGAATACTCCAAGTACACACCAATCTTGAACAGTGGTGCTAAACTTTTGTCTCACCCACTACAACGCCCAAGACAGATGGAAGCCATGTACAAATTAGTCTCACTGATCACAAAGGAAGATAACTGTTAGAATATCTCGCTGGTTTCCTGAATGATGAGATGAAGTTTGTCTAAAAAAAACAACTTTTAGTTAAATCTGGTCGTGAAAACAAATTATGCACGTTTTAAAAGAGGAAAAAAATCAGAAAAGTTATACTATTACAATGAGTATGAGCTAACAGAAGATATCCTTCCCATTCATATAAGAAATTAATATCAGTGGGAAAATAATAAATTAAAGACAACCCCAACGTCAAAATTTGTATTTGATCTACCTTTATTTTCTCCCTGCAATATGTAAATCCTGTTGATATGTTAATAAACTCCATTGTAAATGGTTTTCAAGGATTTGATGATTGAGGTCTGTATGTTCATATAGAAATATCTTGTAGATCAATTTAGGAATACAATTTTACAAGTATTGTCAATTTAATTATCTTGGCTTGATTAAAATGAATAGTTAAAGAAATCTGAGAAAATTTTGTGTCAGTACATACTGAAAACCAAGGCACAAAACTTCTCAGCCTTCATGTAACTATAAATAATTCATCTATTTTAAATTGTGCAACATTGCAATTTTGAAAGTTAACATTGCAAGACTTATAACTTGTATTGTTTCCTTTATGGGTTTTAGATATCTCTTTCCATAACTTATTTAAAGAGCTACCTTTGCTTAATACCTTAAATTTTAAAAAATGTTAAGCCATTTCACTGTGAAATTTTCACATTGCCACATTAAAATCACCATTCAATTGTTCATGGCCTGCTTGTATAACCTCTTTCAAATTACATAACACCACAATAAAGTTTGATGTACAGATTATTTGTAATGCGCAATGATGTCTGATAACACCTCTACTTTTGTTTCAACTCACATTTAAATTGTAATTAACACAATAGCCTTTTAATTATTTATGAAAAAACCCAGAATGTTAAGTGTTTTGTTGAAATTATTTTCAGTAAAGATTTTTTAAAAATATGTTTGTGGGGCAGATTTATTATCTAAACCACTTAAAATTGTTATAATTTTGTTCTTGTATTGATATAAGTCGAGAACTTTTAACAATGCATTTTTCATACATTAATAATTATTGAATTTACTTATGTCTTTTTTGGTGCAATGTTTATATATTTTTTAGTTTTTGAAAATAAAAGTTTGAAAGTTTATAACAGGATCAGTTCAAAGCAGTTAAATTAGCATGGATTTATAAATGATTAAGTGCAACACCTTGATGTTTATAGATTCTTAACCCAAACACAAAATATTTAAATAACTTGTTTTAACCTTAAAGATGCATTTTAATCTCCTTTCCACAACTTTTTTTTTTTTCAATTTGAAAACATTTCTTTTTTAATCATTTATAATAAGTTGATTTTAAAGAAATCAGCAGTGACAATACAGTGATGATGTTAAGCCATAGAAACATTAATTTTATATCCTTTGATCTCCTGACCCTAAATAAGAGGCTGTAAAATATGTCAGTTATTCAGTTTAAATGTATCATTTTCATAAGGGAAATGTTCACAAGAACCAAACTTGACAAATATATATAATATTTATAACACAATGAAAGCAGGTCAGGATATGAGTTAAATTTATTATAAGTCAGTTCATAAATAAATGGGAGCTTTATGGACAAAAATTAAGCAGACAGGTTGTACAAGCATTAGTTACGATGTTATTTACAAACAAATAAAAGAAAAAGTTTTCACTGGCAAGTGTTTAAAATTTATTGAACATGCTAACAATATTTAATAAACTAAACCTTAGATTTTTAATTTTTGCAGATGGAGTGAAATACGTTTAATGCCAAAACACTTAATAGAATTATCAGTTTACACAAAATAATTAATCAGGCCTATCAAATATTTTAACATGTAAAAATAAAATTTCAAATCTACTTCTAGGAATGATTTCAGTGAATAAAACGAGAAAAATTAACTACCGTGCCGGCGAGATCATATGAAAGAAATCTAACTTTGCTTTGAAATAGTGACACCATTTAGGTAGTCTGTGAGACACTTCCACCACACCACACTTAAAATTAAAACCATCTCATCTCTAATCAGTTGACTTTAGAATAACAAATTGGTTAATAACCAACAATTATATTCAAATATACTTTTAAAGTTCATTTAAACTTTTTGTTTTATTGAATTTTATTTTTATTAAATGCATCCAATCTAAGTAAATAGATTTTTGGTACTATTTTGTAATGTCCTTTAGCAGGACATTCTTTTAACAGAAGAAAAAAGTTTTGGTCACCTAAATGTCATGTTAAACAATTTCCACTGTATTTAGAAATGTTGACAATATTTTTTGTAGCTTTACAATGCTTTTTTTTAAAAAAAGAGAGAATAATGTTTATTTGAACAAGGTCACATTTCAATTTTTGATAGGAAGAATTTTATTACAGAGAGTTCACTCAAATTTTTACTGTCAATCAACATACCAAATACACACCTAACACAGATTTGGCAATTTTTAATTTACTTAAAGCAGGGGTCACCAAACTATTAAAAGCATACAGGCCTGATCCTGCATTTCATTCAGCTCACCAACTATATTTATCTATCATTGATTAAATATTAGAACATAATGCGTTTTGATACAACTTAGACTTACATTTTAATATGTCTACTTTACTATGAGACAAAGCTACAGAGCAATGACTAAGATGGGCAAAACAAAAACATTTATTTACTGAATATTCATAACAGATGAAAGCGGCCGATAAATGTTTCCCTAATGTTTTCAAGTGTCAACTTTTGGGTAAGGTCAGTTGTGTGGATATCACGAGAAATTGGAGAGAGCATAGTGATAGTGCTAAAGATACATGAGAACCCACAGAGCTTGGTTTAGTGTTCTCTGGCGCTGGATGAGTCTACCGACCTCACGAGTGCGTCATGATCTCTCGTGTTCATTGTTGATGTCAATTTGTTCTTTCAGAATAGATGGTATCTGTTTGCAGCATGCAAGGAACAGTAAAAACAGTGTGAATTTTTCATTTAAGTTTTAAAACTCATTGAATCAGCCATGAGGTTTTACTGTTGATGGAGGAACAAATTTGGCTTGAAGAAAGCTATAAGTGGGACAGATCAGGTCTCCGTAGGAAGATTACTAAATGATAAATCCTGGCACATTGTTCAAAAACTGCAGGTTTCATCAGCAAACTCTCTGTTCATACACTACAGAGATAGGATAATTTTGAACTCCCCCCCCCCCCCCCCCCAAAAAAAAAAATTATCATGACTTGAGGAGGCATTTTTTATAAGTTTTAAAATTATTAACAGAATTGAGATTGACATATTTATTTTCCAGAATCTGTTTATTTGTATCCTTGATGAAGTGCCCATTGAACTACAGTTCAATTTGGTGATGTGAATTCAGTGAAATAACATTTGCATCATAAGCTTCACTGATAAAGTTTTGAAATCAATTGTCTTGATTGGTTGTAAAAACAGCTCACCAAAAATTGATATCTTGAAATACAAAAGTCAGTTTCACAAACTCACTCATGATTTTTAATTTGTTGCTGCTTGGCTTGTGTTGTTCATGTAGTGTATACAAGGCCTAATATAACTTTCCTTTTTGCTAACATCGCATTCTTTGATATATTTTTTTTAACAAACTAAATATTTACATTGCTTGTTTTTGTTTGTTATGTGTTTATATGTCACTATGCTAATCTTAGTTTTTCACATTTTGTCTTCAGAGCTTTTGTTTGGGTTTGAAAGTAAATGCGTTATACAAAATAAGTATGTGCCCCATGCTAGTTATAAAGTCTGCTTTCCAGTTTCTCTGTGTAAAAAATTTGGTGAGTCTCAAATTAAAAATACAAGTTCTTTTGATTAAAATCATTACTTTTAAGTACATTTTATTTATTAGTACAACTGCAGAAAGTTTTCCCAGAATGTTTTTACTGTGATTACTGCCATGTAAAAATATAATTTTGAAAAGTGAATATAATGATCAAGGACACTTACTTATAAATTGCAATATCATTTTAGCACAGTTTTCTTTAATTGTGAGGAATAAAAAAGGTAATAATTTTCTTTTATACAAAATCAAAACAAATACTTACAAAATAAGACATCTCTTGTTTTAGAAAGAAATTATATGAGTGTAATAATTTTTGCAAAATGAAATACAGCCCAGTTCCACAATACTCAGTTTCATTTAATTAGTTATATGTAACACCTTGAACACAAACACAAATATATATTTTAAAATACTCAATTGACAGCTATTTTTTTATATACAAAAACATAAGCACTTTGACGAAGCAAACGCTATTAATCTGGTATCAAAATAAATTTTTAGTCATTTGAAATTAAACTTAACATTGTAATGATTGAATGAAATAAAATTATTTCCATAAAAACTAATCTAAGGTTAGAAAAAGTAGTGCAGAGGGTGCTGGGAAATCAGATCTGCTTAATTAACGTTTAAATTGTCAAAGTGCTGTAATACAGGTCTTGATGGAACTCTCTTTAGAAACGAAATTACAGAAAGTAAAAACTCTTCAGTGCGGAAAGAAGATGCATTGGACATTCGGCACCTGTTTCCTTCACTAGTGTTATCGCTCTATTCGTGTAGTTTTTTTAATAGTTTTTACAGGTTTTTTTTTTTTTTTTGAAGATGCGATTTTGCTATAATTTATTATAAAATTATTGTAATAAACTACAGGTAAAAATAATATTAAACTCAATACAGTAGTTACGTAAATTAATCATTATTATTCTAAAAGATGAAGTCAGTATGACAATAATAATAAATATATTTTCAGCAAATTTTTTTATATTTAAAAACCAGTTGATAATAATATGGGGAATCCTTACGGGACTGGGGCGGAAGTTTAACAAAAACCGTATGGGGCTTTAAAAGTTAAGTTCTCTGTAAACAAAACAACAAAATTTATAAAAACACACACAAAACATCAAAACAACACATTTGAGTTAGAGTAGATAACAACTGAGTAGAGTAGTACATTTAAACCTGAGACTTACTGTTACTAGTACATTGACCAAAAAAAAACAATCATTTTTATTTACATGAATGTCATTATACAGAATTGATTATTTATAAGGTGTGAAATGTTAATTTCAGATCCACATAAAATTTTAAAACTTTGTTTAGTTATATAAGTTATAATCAGCATACATTACAAACAATCTCAGTCATACTAATAGGATTCACAGAAATATTTGTACAATATCCAAGTTAAAGATTGTTACTTTTGTAGTAGAACTTGCTAAGTGAAACTTATAACCAATGTTTCCTTTAAGCTGTGATGTCTGACCAACACCGAGCAGCAATTTAGAATTATCGCACAGCGAATTTTGAGAACACACAAAAATGGATGCGGGCTACTTTGCATACAAGTTTTTTTACTGTGCAGATTTAGCAACAAATCTTAGAGGGAACATTGGTTATAACTAGTACAAAATCTTGAAATCATAAAATAATTTTTTAATAAAGAGCAAAGTCTTCCACCAAATCTTTTTGCATAACTTAAACATAAAAAATGATGGTAGTATTTTTGGTAGAGGTTTAAGTAAATACAAACAGATTAAAAAAAAGAAGATAAAGTTATGTCATCATTAAATTCATCACAGGTGAATATGTCGACTTAAGTACTCGAGTTTAAGCCCCAAAAAAATCAAAATGATTCAAGGAGTCATAAAAATATAAAATAATATCTAGAATGGTTAAGATTTCACTCATAAGCGCTTGAATAACAACATTCTTTGGTTGCTTTTTTTTTTTCAAAAGCGGCCAATTAATTCTTTAGTGCATTATCTTCAGAATTAATATAGTTTTATTTTGTTTAAACTTTAGTTATTGTTAAACTCTTTCAATGGAGTTGTTTTGACCCTTACAGAGACGTAGCTAGGAATCTGTAGGGGTTTGGGGGCCCAGGGGGCTTAACTTCTTTGGGGGGCCCACATACATACATATTATGGCGGTGGCATAATATTTTATGTAAAAAAAAAATCAGACAATAATTTTGGGAGCCCCCTCAAGTGGGGGCCCGGGGGGGACTTTTGAATTTGGACCCCCCCTCCCCCAACCATAGCTACACCACTGGAGACTACTATGTGTCAGATACTTATTCTACTTTATTCCAAATGCTTATTTGTGTATAGGATTGCCTCCCCATTATTCAGAATATTTTTCCTTTGGGATGTCTTTATTTTCAAACAAGACTTGTATACCAAAACATGATGAATATCGCAGCCGGGGCAAAACAGTGACTGCCAAAACAGCGACCGCCATAATAGCGACTGTGTCAAAACAGCGACCGTCAAAATAGCAACTGTATCAAAATAGCGACTTTTTTCTTTTGCTTGTGCTAATGTTAGAAAAACCTACAATAGAGTTTATAAAATCAAGGAAAGGATCACATGATAAGCTATGCAGGTTTTTTGTAGAGAAGGGACAATTTAAAATTAAATACAATCAACTGGAGGTGTGTATAAATAAATGTTGGTGTTTTAAAGAGCGTATACTATTTTTGGGACACATTTTTTTTAAAAATTCTCTAGAAAATTAAAATTATAACTGCTATTACTTTAGTCAAATATATTTTGCAGAAAGCTCGATAGATGCTAGCAAACATAGATTTAGTTGATTTATTGAGGGGGTTGTGGTGGGAGGGGCAGAGGCAGTTAGACTACAGAACTTTTTGATCCTCAGATGTTTCAACCCTCGTTTTTACCTCGTAAATTGTTTTTTTCTTTTAGTTTTTAAAAATAAAAATAATATCGTTTAATATTAGGTCCTTCCAAACCTATCCAACTCCACCACCACTCCAATCCGATGTAATCGGACAATAAAAAGGCAATGTGTTCAGTTAATCATTGATAAAGGTACCTTCATTCTTTCAGCCCCCAATCTCTTTATTTACCTTCTCCATAACAGGCAGTCCGTGGTTGCCACTTAGTCTAGCCTTCGTAACATGCTATTATGTAACTACTGGACAGTGGACCACAAGACGTTTCAACAAGGGGGCTCTCATTTTCAAAAATCTGGCAGGGTAAACATTATAAACGCCGCAGTATTTTCGTCGTCATGATCGCCATATAATGTAAACTAGCCAACATCCATGCACCTCATTTTACACTATCAAACGGCATTTTTTCAGTAACAAACTATTGTGAACTATAACGCATTACAAACTTTTATTCATCCTATAAATGCATTCGTCATACTCATAAATTAATTGTTTTTATGACGGTTGCTGTTTTGATACAGTCGCTGTTTTGAAGTCGCTATTATGACAGTCGCTGTTTTGGCGGTCACTATTTTGAACCGTGCCGATGAATATAGTGTAGCACCTTAATCCAAATACGTTTTATCTTGTAGTAATGCAAATGTTAATAATATAACTTATTTGATGCAGAAGCTTATCACAATGAAGAGAGAAAAAAAAAAAGATCTCATCATGTTTCCAGCATGTGTCAATTGTCTGGTGACAGATTCTTGACTTTCATCACCACATGTTGTATTCAATATCGTCATTTCCAAAGACTTTAAAGTATCCAAATATTGTAAGAAACACCACTATGTTACCAGAGATGACCAGTGCACAAGCTCCCCACTCAATCTAGGATGGATGCATACATGTACAAGTTGAAAGTTTGAACAAATATTTAACAAAAGAAGACTTTTATGGGGGTTTTTTTGGTTAATTTTAAATAAACGTTTTTGAGCTAAATCAATAAATGCACAATTTTAAAATTAATATTGAAGTGTCCTAACCCCAAACACCAGGAATTAGAGCAAACTGGAAGTCTTATTTGTAAATACTTGACATTAAATAAGTAAAAAATATTATTACCTGGTACAACATAGATTTTAAATAAGGAAACGTTGCCAAGTGAATAGCAATTTTGGCTATATTTAACATAGCGTTGATCCCACAGTTACCTGTTAAATAAAACTTACCACTTCTGTGTGGGCTAGAACCACAGGGAGGCCAACAGCAGAGATGACTATACCAGTGGTGAAAAAGATGCAAAGTTCAATACAAGCGCTGCTTGATGAGTCGTAACTGTTGGTTAGTCTCCGTGCCACAATAGTTGGCAAGGGAGATAAAAAGTAGAAGAACAAAACAAACATCGGCCACCAGTTGCTAAGAATGGAAAGATATTTAAAAAGGTGCATTATTTTAAATTGTAAAAATTAAATAGATTTTCTTTTCACATCATTAAATGCATAATTAATCAAGCAATGAATTAAGCTAAGTTTTCTTGATGCACTTCAAGTTGATGCAATACATTGATAACTTTTTAAGTGTTTAATTGTGTTTGCAATATGTTGAGAAAGTTCATTTTGTTTAAAGTCCTTGCACTTACTTGTATTGGGGTAAAGCACAGCCCAGCACTAAAAATGTAACACCAAGAGCACAGGCAAATGCCAGACCGATCAACCTGAATAAGATATGTACATGAGTAAATATATGTTAGTACATGTACTATTTCAATCTCAAACTAATAATGATTAGATAATACAAATTTAATATGCTTAATGGGTAGTGAAACTAACTGACAGTAAACTTTATTTACAACTAAGAATAATGTTCAATAGCTAATGAACTGTAGTTATGTATCAGTATTTTCCAAATTATATTTAAATGGATTAATCAAGGAAACTTTAATGAACTTTAGAATATTGTTCTCATTTCCATTCAATTGTGTGTTGAAAGTGAAATATGTGAAATAAAAATGTCAAACTTTCTAATGATTAACATAGTTCACAAATGAATGAAGCAAGGCTTTAGTACAAGATAAAAAGTGTCATATCTTGTCAATTTTTTTAGCCCTAGCACTCACATTCCTCCCAAGTTTATGGAGTCATTTAGGAATTTCAGCCATGTTATGTAAAGCAAGTTTAACTGTTTTTGTAAAGTTCATAAAATTTATAAGCATTGAGGAGTTGAAGCTCAAATTTCTAAAAAGCATCATGGTTCAGTTAAATAGCTAAAATAAGTAATAAGTTAAACAAAAGTTGAACTTACATCAGACTTCAAATCTTTAGCCAATGCAAGTGTAAAAATGTGTAAACCTAAGTGATTTCCTTGTTACTTTTTGAGGGGAAACTAATGGTTAAAATCAGAAATGTTCAAATTATATCCCTTTAGAATAGTCAGATATCAATGATTTCTTAAAGTTTGATGCAAATATTCCTCCCCCACAATTTGCTACCTTTCTCCTTTACCCTATTAACTCAATCTATCATATAATAAAAAAATTACACATTCTAAACCAAATATCCAAAATTAGTTAATAGAAACTATTTTACAGGTAACATTCTTTTAATGGAAATACTCCCAATCAATCCTATCTAATCACATGCAATACCAACTGTCAACTTATTTTCATATGTTATAAATAACTCACGCTATATTTGGTTGGCACCAAAACAGGAAGTCCAAAGAATACATGAAATAAAAGAATTGAAAACAATTTAGCAAATTGCTGTTCATCATTGCAAGAAATGCTATAAGTAGTAATTTTCAAATAAAAGCTGACCTTAAGAGAGTTAAAAATCATTCCTTTAACTCTAACCTAATAATTTTCTATTATATTTTCCTACATTTTATTCTTGTTTGCTTACAAATCCAGTCAAATAAGAGTTCAGGCAATTTTAAAAGGCTTATTTTAAGTCACTTTTTAAAACACTCACTTAAAATTTATAGTAGGAAATTTTTACCCTTTTAATCATTCTTCAAAGCATTTCACAGCTATTGTAATGTTAAATATATGTATATAATTCACAAAAACAAGATCAAGAGCAAGTAGTGTGTAAATGAGCATGACGAATGACCAATCAAGCAAAGTGAGTTCAAAACGGGGGGTGAGCATGTTTCAAAACAAACAATGCTTCTTGCGTTCACTTGGGTTGTTCCTTCACAAATAACATGTTGTTTGTATTGTAGTGATTATCACGTCCGCCTTACAAGCGGTATGTACTAGGTTCAAGCCTTAGTGGAAACATTTTTTTTTTTTTTTTTAAATGTTTGTTTGTGCCCGTTCTTTTCCCCTTTTTGCGAACATAGCTGACCTTCGCTAGGGTCAGTCAATCACAGCTTGTGATTGGCAAGCAAAGTTGGTGCAGGGTGGGGGATTGTAGCTAACCGCAGTGCCCATGTCTCTAGACCATCAATACGTCAGCGATGTCCCCCCAACCCCAACATTCATTCACATTGTTATGATTTCTTAGTGCTGTAGATTTGTTCTGTTCTTTCCCCCCTTTCTTTGCACCAACTATGAGCTACGCCACAGGTACTTCTATTTTTTAAATGTTAATCTGGAAACACTTAAAGATATCACTTAACATTAACATACCGGCAAACACACACTTTAAAATATATACATTAGATAAAAAGATTTGTAACTTAGCAAAATGATATGTCATATAAAGCCAAGGATGGCTTCCAGCAGCAATGTTTCTCAGACAAAAGAGGTAAAATTGTCATTTGGAAATGCACATTTTGATGGGATGGGTTTGAGCGCAGTTTTGAAGGTCTGAATACTTTGTTTGTTACGGATTAGTAATTCCATTGTTTAGGTACCCAGAATAAGATAGATACGTAAACAAATGTTTTATTGAGTGTCTTAGGAAAAGAAAGAATACAGGAGTAGGAGTTGGAGAGAAGGTACAGACAATAGACAGATTAGGTAGAAAATGAATGATAGGAAATGAATCTCTATTTTGAATTAAAATTCAGACATTCAACCAACTTATTTTAATTAGGGGTGTACCAGTTATTGGCTTGGGTAAATGCAGAATCTAGCTACTTTTACAAATCCTGCTCCGGTTTTGGCCGGATTTCACTTTATAAATCCAGTCAAATATGAACCTGGAACACCTCTATTTTTAATACTGTGGCAGACTTAGGAGTAGGGACCAACCGGAAATTGCTTCTGACATTTGCCCCGGCTGGATATTGGATTTTTCTATACTATTCCCCTTGGCAAATAGTAACCACACAAATAGCTAAAATACATAAAATATAAAATTTTGGAATTCTATACATATCAAGATAAAAATATTTACAAATTGTTAAAAATATATCAAATGTAACATCTAATTATAGAAATTAATAATTTGAAATTATAAAGATATAAAGTTAATAAACTACTTTTCTATGACAATTTCGTGTTTACTTCTAGCAACTAGCACCACGCCGCCATATTTACTAATGTTGTTGATTTAAGATTGAAGACTTGGCTGTGCTTTATTGCTAAAGCTAACAACCCTAGTACTTGTTATTACCCGAATCCGGCAAGTAGTACATCTAACTAATTGGATTTGGTACCCGGAAGAAAATGTCTATCCGCTTGGTCCCTACTTAGAAGTAAAATTGAAATAAAAACTCAGAATCAAAAATAATTTTTTAAAAGAAATGTTGTACTGAATCTAAAGAATTGGTCACTGATCAAATTGTTAATTCATCAGTTGATTTAGAGTTAATGACTGACTATACTGCTAATAATTAATATTACTACTACTACCAAAACTACCACTATTTCTGTTATTATTTAGGCCTATATGCCTATATAATTTGGTTAACCATTAGGCCTATTGGCTTTTAATATTTAAAAAAATATGATTAATGTCAACATGAAAATGAATTATGATTTGTTTGTTTATTTTTAATAACAGAGTGGTTATCTCCAGAATTCTGCACATAATTTTTAACGTTATCCCCAGAATTCTGCATATAATGTTGAACGTTATCCCCAGAATTCAGTGGCTATTTGGACCAGGTTTAAATACTTTAAAAAGCACAAATCCATCAGGTCTTCCTAGTTGCAGGGTAGTGTGAAAGTGAATGACTTTTGACGTTATGGTACAGGCTTTGATTTTTAGTTGTGGAAACTTTTATTTTTAATTAATTTTTTTTACATTTTTTTCATGGGTTTTTTTTTAATTTATTTTTCTTTTTTAACTCTTAATGTGTTTAAGCTTTGTAATGCGCTCCTGACCACAATTACCAAAGCGTTGTAAAGCGCCCCTAGATAGCAATCTCGTTAGAAATTAGATCAAAGAAAGTAAAAACTCTTCAATGCTTGAAAAAAGATGTATTCGACTTCCGCAATGTTGGCCGTTGTCCGCGCTAGAGTTATCCCTCAATTCACAAATTTTTTTGGTAATTTTTACTCTTTTTTTTTCAAAGATGCGATTTTCCTATACTTTATTATAAAAATAATATAAATATAGCATATAACTCAAGACAGTCTTTTGGATGCGTAAAATAACCATTCTAAAAAATGAAGTCAGTATAACAATAATAATATATATGGATTTTACGCAATTTTTTAAATTTCATAACCAGTTGATCACGATTTGGGAAATTCTTACAGGACTGAGGAGGAAGTTTTCCAAAAACCTTGTGGCACATTAAGAGTTAATTATTTTTTTAAAATTCTATTTTCCTTTTTATGACTCAAGTTCATCCCACTGCGACACAACCTTGGTAGCGGCACAATCGACATATACTGCTTATATTGCCAACACTACTACTTATTATAGTACTAATACCCTATTTTATATTACAGTCGAAACCGCTTAAGTCGACGGCGTCGGGGAATGAAAAATGGCATCGACAGAACCGATGATCGAGTTAAAGCGAAAACCAATATGGCGGCAAAATATTAACATGCGCTTGAAATTTCTATATGTACGTGATGTGCGTTAATTAGTGATGGGACGATTAATCAGAATCGTATCGGAATGTCGGGACCCTATTTCTTCACGCTTTCTTAAGGTTGTTAAGACCGTTCGTTTTTAAAGACCGTTTAAGTTTAAATATAACGCCGTTTTGCGGTGATTCCCAGATTGAGCGATACTGTGCCTTCGAAGCGACTTGCTTGATTTTCCTTACAAGCTACACAAATAAGTAGCCTACACATCCCCTCATTGTCCCCGAACCATTCTCTTCTGGACTCGGAATGGTCTATCGTGACCTATATATGACTCATGACAAAGAGAACTATCATCTTATATAAACGTTCACAAAAAAATTAGGTACTCCTTTTGAACTTTTGAACCTTCAACTTTGACATATTTTAATTAATTCTAACCCATAGTTAAATGGCTTTTGCACACGGCCACTTCTTATGAATGAAAAAATGAGAACAAAGCAGTAGTACAGTACATGTAATAGTCAAAATGAGGTTGAAGGATGAATGGTTGCCAATGACAACAAGTTTGGACACTGCACACGGTACATTTTATTATTCCATACGATCCCCTCAGCTTACAATTCCTTCGGTAACTTGATGCTAATAGGACTAACCAACAACAATGGTTTGGGAGATTGAGAGTAAACTGTCTGTAGTCTGTTATATTATATATTTTAAAATCTGGGGAGCCTTGCTTACAGTAAGCAGCCTATGATTTTGGTATCGTCCCATCACTAGCGTTAATAAATGATAATGTTCATGCACGTGTTTTTGGAGTTTTTTTTAACAGCATTGCCGTTATTTGTTTGATGAAGCTATCGGCATGCTATAAAATTGTACATACATGTTTGCTAACAACAGAAGGTATATGTGCACCAACTGACAGCAGAAATTTACAAATTTAAAATAAAAACCAACGTCGATTATCGATAAAAACTTTTAATTTTCTCCAACACATCTCTGAAACTGGCGATTTAAGTTAGCAACACATGTCTCAGCGCAAGTGGGCTGTGACGAAAACGTCACCAGCACACATAGCAAGCTGATCGCATTGCCATGGTACCAAAAACAACACAGCGCTGAGAGCAAAAAGCAAGTGGGCTGTGACGTCACCAGCAGACACTGGTGAAACATTTTCAAAAGCTTGCGATTGGTCATGTGGTTTCGAGTTAACCGATGTTAAGTGGCAAATTTGACCTTTTTTGTGCTCGTGTTATGAGGTTTCGGCGACTTAAAAAAATCGAATTAAACGACGAGAAAATACTAAGACAAAGAGAGAATTTGGCGGTTCCAAAAAAAAACGTCGACTTAATGGGGTAGTTGACCTAAGCGAGCTCGAGGTAAGTGGGTTCCACTGTATATATACATATATTGGCCTATATTGGACTGTAAAACTAAGGGAAGCCTAAGCCAAATGAATTTGGTGGCCTTAAATAAACATAATACAAAAATAAAAAATAAAAATGGAAAAAATTCTTGTGCGAGGCTCTCCTTTATAAAACAAATAGGAGGCCTCAGGCTGCTGCCTAGTTTGCCAATGCCTATGTCTAAAGCCAGCCCTGATAACTATCACTACTAATAATAATAGTATTAGTACTAAAAACACACAGACACAAATATATTGGCCTATTAGAGTTATATCAAATTGATATAAAATGATCTATCCAATATGCAATGGACTGTACCCCTGAGGCCCTGAGCTAGAAATATAATCAACACAATGCGTGAAATTGCTTTGATATACATGATTAGTCATGATATGATAAATAATCATAATCATAATGCTAAAAATTAGCATGGCATTGTGAGAATATTTCACTAAAACTGAAAATGCTCCCTCAACTTCGACTTCAACCTTCAACAGAATTCTGTGGATAACGTCAACGTTGAACTTCAACGTTATTCACAGTATTCTATGGCCTATGGATAATGAAATGTTATTTGTAGAACTCCAACTTTTTACTTACTCTAGACTCTAGTCTAAGTCAAACTACTACTAACTGAGTCTAACACCTTCTTTTTAGTTTTAATTTTATTAAAATTCAAATTAATAATAATAAGTAAATAAGTAAGTCCCTAAATATTACTAAATAAGTCTAGTTTAATTCTAATTCACACGAATTATAAGTATAAGTAAGTTGCTTAAGTCCAAGTCCAAGTCATTTTTATTTATACATTTAACAACAATAAATAATATCAATAATAAAAATGATAATAATATTAATAATAATAAATAATTTAATAATAGTAGTAGTAGTTTAGTAGTAGTCTTATTACTTATTACTTATTAATATTATTATTAGTATTAGTCTTAGTAGTAAATTACAAATTACAGGCCTTGTACAATAAACCCAACATCGTATAAATTATAACTTGTACTAATAATATTAGAATTAAGCTAACTGAATTTATAAGATTTCACGTCTTTCACTGAAAACGTGAAGGCTGACTCGTAATGACTAAATAATTTTGTTGCCATTTTCATTTTGATTTACCTCTGATGCCGGCCATTTTGTCAACAAATATTTAGTTATACGCGAGTGAAGGAACCTAGTTGAAAATCTTTTTTAAAAAAAACAATTATTTTATTACCTTTATTTGTGGTAGTGAGTATAGCCTCGTTAAAACGACCCAATATGCGGCTGCATACGCGCTCGTCCACTTCCGGTTATTGCTATTCTTAGTAATATTTTTTTTATAATGTTAAAAATTTCATCGGAGAATGCGTGGCTGTGTAGTCATATTGATAGTACGATAGTACGCTACATCGCAGGTCCGGTGTTCAATTGATGCCTTTTTTTTTTTTTTTT
>MUZC01004572.1:44053-70082 GCA_002072015.1 Radix auricularia | reverse complement strand
AAAAAAAAAAAAAAAAAGTTCCCATTAACTGACATAACATAAAACATACAAAAGAAAAAAAGGTTGCATTGAATCAAGTAGAGTTCCAGCATCTCATATAGTATTACATGTTACTTCTTTAGATTAAAATTTTAATTATTTATACCTATTTTGGCTTTAATTAAAGGAGAAATTTGAACATTTTCATATTCGTGTCATAATTGAAACCATTTGCATATTACTTCAATAGGCGTAACATTTTAATAAAGCAGTATTTTAATTTATTCTATTTTAATGCAATTAAAACTATATAAATTTAATTTTTAATAATCCCCTTACAATACTTTTTTATGAAAACTGAAACAGAAACATAAATTACTACTTGCAATTTAAACACAATATTTGAACTACCATTTCATATATTCTAGATCTAGGTACTTAATCACGAATTATTTTGCACATGTAGAAATGACACAAAAGCTGCCGTGGCGATATTAATAGCACTTATTTTTCGGCCTAGTGGTGATGTGTTTTTGTGTGGTTTTCATATAAAATCTATCTGTTATGTACACCGATTGATTTTACAAACAAATCGATACCATTTTTGAGCGATCTAAATTTTTTAATTTGTTGCGTAAAACAACAAATATGTAATTTAAAAAAATATGCAACCCGTTAATTAAGATTCGAAATTATGACTGTGTTTGTTTCACCTTCGTTTTACACTTCAAAATATTGAAGGGTGGTTGTTGGAAATGGCTGTTTCTTTAAACTGCCCACGAATGCCGCCCTCAAAATGTCTGCCGCCCGGGGCGGACCACCCCCACTGCCCCCCTCTAGCTACGCCACTGTGTGTAGGGGTTCATTTTGCTATCAAATCAGTACAGAGAAAATCATGTCAAAATGGAACAAAATGCAATGGTACCTGGTGAAATGGAAAAATTCTTGCCGGTCGTCTGATACGAAAAAGTTTGAGAATCACTGGCTTACAATTTATTTAATTATGTCTTTTACATAGCTTCACGCGTGTTACAATATTACAATGTAGACCTACTCTAAATAAATACTTAAATGACAAAAAACATACTTATTTTCAAATAGAAAATTAAGTGTATTTTTTTAAAGGGGGGGGTCAAAGTTTTGTGACGTACTTTTGGAGGGGGGGTCTACGATTTTGTGACGACGCGTGACGTAGGGGGTAAAAAATCAGCCAAAATCGCGTGACGTCATTTATGGACGGCCCCACAGAAGATGCATATTCTAGTAAAGGTCTCACCAGGGTGAGGTAGTATTTTAGTAATATATATTTTTATTACATCTATTAAAGTTTATTATTATTTTTTTTTAATTATTTTTTTTTAAAAAACAAAAACCTTAAGTTTTGTTGTATTTTTTAATAACTTCATCTCCTACAACTTTAAAAGTGAGATGCCGCGATAGTTGTTGCAGTCACTTCAAATCTTTAAAGAATGGCTAGACAGCTTTTGCACGAGCTTCTGACACTCAGCTGGAAACAGGGCTACATCCCCCAGGACCTAAAGCCTAAAGGATACAAATATAGTAATCAGTAATAATTGCAGAGGTAATACTTTTTATTTTTGACATATGTACACTGTCTATAATAAACTTTCAGTAGGAAATTTAATTCAATTTTTAGTAACAACTTCATGACAAATTTTCTAAAATCAACGGGGGGGAAAGTGTCCTGCCCCCCCCCCGAATACGCTCATCTTTGCATATGGAACAAGAAAATTTTTTTATCCATGTGTCTCAGTATGTATTTGATTGTTATTATTGTGTTTTCTTTCCAAGCTAGAATGTCTGTTTTAAATTTAAATCAAACACAAAAATTCAGGAATGTAAACGAAAAATAAGTGTGACGTCACAAGTTATAATTTTGCATTTCTTAAACAAAAAAGGTACTTTTATATTAAAAAATATTTTTAGATAATTTATAATATACTCATTTTTTTGTATTCGTTTTAAAATCTGTTAACGTTGGCTATCATCAGTTTAATTTAAATAGATAACTAATATTGAGATAGGTCTCCTTGTGAGGTTGTTTCAGGGGACTTTTATATCCAATCCATGTTATCTTCACGATTTATGCCGAATAAACCCGACAACAACCATTTTGAACGGAAGTCTCGTAAGCAACAGCCATCAATTCTACCACTATCAGTTTTAATCTGTAATTCATCTTAATAACAGCAAATAATGGCTGTACCGGAGAGCAAAACGTAAGATTACGATATATTGATAATAATCTTAAAATTATTAAGTTTATATTTTAAAAATATTGGACAAAGTTACAACAATTTTCGAGACTGATCGATAAAAAAAGCTCACCAGAATAGTCGACTTCGCGTCAATTTTGCCTTGTCACATAAAAATGCGATGTCGTAGTTAAAAATAGATATCAAATCTGCTCTTTTTGTAAATTAGCTGTTATCAAAACTAATTCGTCTAGTCACGTGGATGGATATTATATTTTATTTCGATAATTTTCATTAACAAAAAATTAATATATTAAGAAAACTTTTGAATTTGAAAAAATAAAATAGAAGAATGTTAAGAAAGCAGGTTCAGGGTTTTCCCAATGCCCAATGAAATGAAAACAAGCATGACGTTGCTGTAACTTTAACTATAACTAATGACTAATGTCTAGTAATGTAGTGTTGGGGAAAAAAAGGAAGATCATTCTGGAATTTCACTTTTGCTGTCTCAAGAAGACTAATATAATATAAATAGGCCTCATTGTCATTAGACTTGACATTTTTCTTGCATCGGCATGCAAGTACTAGAAAAATAGTCATAGACATAGACCCAACTAAAGTAAAATTATATGAGTACTGAAAAGTTCAATGATAAAATTGAATGAGATCTTACTTATTGAATTAGGCTAATTAGGATTTTATACTTTATTTACAGTACATTATTATTTTGTTGTCGAGATTAAACGATTAGATTAGACTAGATAATTCTTACAATTCTCACTAATTGTAAATAGGCAGTGAAGCCTAAATTTAAGCCCAATGCAAAGGACTGTTAATATCATTGATCATACAAAAGTGGAAGAATTTTATTTCAAGTTAAAGTTATATCATGTCAAGGTGAGCCATGCATACTCCCGAAGTTTTGTGGTAGTTTTTTTTTTTTTGATTATGTGATTTTGCTATACTATTTTTGTAAAAAATAATAGCACTAAACTACAGTTAAAAAATAGTATTAAACTCAAGATGGTCATTTGGATAAGTAAATTATAATCATTCTTATCCTAAAAGATGAAGTCAGTATGACAATAATAATATATATATATTTTCAGCAATTTTTCTAATTTCATAAGCAGATCACAATAAGCCTGAAATCCTTTCAGGACTGAGTAGGAAGTTTAACATAAACCTCATGGGACTTTAAATGTTAATATAAGTACATTAAAATTATAACACCCCGCCCCGTCCTTCTTGTGTGACAAAAATAGCATTACACCAATATAATAGTGATATAAATAAGTGTTACAAATCTGAAAAGATGGGACAGTTTCCCTTCAAATGCATGGCAATATGTAAGGAAAATAAATTTTAATTTGCTAACAATTTGAAATAACTTTTTTTAAAAATATGTCCTTAAAAATTTCCATTATAGATAAATTCACTACTTACTGTCCTCTGCTTAAAATTGTCCTTTTTTAACTCTTAATGTGCCATAGGGTTTTTGGAAAACTTCCACCTCAGTGCCGTAATAATTTCCCCGAATTGCGATCAACCTCTTATGAAATTTTAAAAAAATGCGTAAAATCCATTTATATTATTATTGTCATACTGATGTCATTTTTTAGGATGAGAATGGTTATTTTATGTATCCGAAAGACCGTTTTGAGTTTAAAACTATTTTTACCTGTAGTTTAGTACTATTACTTTAGTAATAAAGTATAGCGAAATTGCATCTTTGAAAAGAAAAAAAAAAAGTTAAAATTTCCAAAAAACTTAATGAATCAAGCGATAACACTAGCGAGGGAAACATCCGCCATTGCCGGAAGTCGCAAACATTGTTTTTCAAGTATTGAAGAGTTTTTATTTTCTGTAATTTAGTTTCTAAAGAGAGTTCTATCGAGTCACACATTATTGCGCTTTGGTAAAAAACAGTAAACTGCATATTATCGCGATTTGGCACATTGAGTTAATTCCCTTATTTTAGCTTCACAGCCGGCTATGTCTTGGTCCGTTCGTCGGGTTGTCTGTCTGACAGAAAAATAAAAGTAAAAAAAGTGACCCAATACCAATAATGATAATGAGCTGAAATTTTGCACATATAATTTAGTCACCTAACAATGCATTGTTTCAAAATTTTAGATCAATCGATTGCACCATAATTACATTAATGCACTTTTAGCTATCTCTATATAAATTATGGAAGTCCCCTTTTGGTTACATTCACGTGTTTGCTGGAGTTCACTCCAGCCATGGCTGACCACACCCCACCCGTCTCCTTTTTACACCAGTCATGTTTAGTCTATAAATGTTAGAATATAATCAATACTTTTAGTTCTGTTTCATATAAAAGGGATTTATAGTCAAAAACTTTGTTTTTACTGGTTGTTTTTTTATTAACTATACATTAATATATTTGTGTATTCCAACTATAAGTACTCTGAAGCTGGTAAATCTCAGGGTATGCTGAGGTTTAAAAACTATGACTATTAAGACTTCAAAGAACATGTACAATATATTTTTTTTTCTCCATTTATTTGATGAATAATAAGGAATTTTAACCACCTTTATTTCTTAATTTCTTTTGTGACTTAAAAATTAGTTTTAAATTTTTTGAATGTTTATTTTTTCAAAGACTGAAAATCCTACATGTGGAAGAAAATCAGCAGTCCCGAGCCTGCGCTCTTCATGGGGCTTCCCGGAAAACCCCCTCAGTCCTCTGGCCCCCTAAGGGACGTAAAGACTGAGAAGCCCCCCCGGAGCGGTCGCTGCTACAAGCGGCCACCTGGGCGTCCAGGGCACTAGGCCGAAAACGCCTCCCACTAAAGTGTGCCTCCCAAGGGAGGTGTGGAATTTCCCTACTGTGACTCGCTATCAACATAGTATCACTTTGGCGCCACCACGGCAAAGCTTACGAGTCTATATAGTTTAGATCGCCGCAAAGCGTGGGGATCATCACTGACCTAACTAGGGTTTAAACCCCACCGGAAGGTTTCCTCAGAGCTGGCGACCAAAAGCGTTTCCTAGCGGTACCTTTTGCTATTCCGTACTGGCGCTCCTGGCCCTAAACCGGCACCGCTCAACAGCGTTGCTAGTTAATTGAGGGGGACGAAACGGTCGCTTCGGAGTAACCCGTCCCTCAACGGGTACTTTGGTTCAAAGACTAAAAGAATAGATTTAACACATTATGATCTTTCTGTGCCTTTTACTTTACATTTTATATTTAAACAGCGAAGAGGATCTAGCAACAGCCATCCTCCGACGCAAGGAGCGCCCCAACAGACTTCTTGTGGAGGAGGCCATCAATGAAGACAATTCTGTGGTATCTCTGTCACAGGTAAAGTGGTTTTACAATATTTTAAACTTGTAGGCAATGAATCATAAATAAATATATTAAGTAAAAGCCAGAAATAGTTTGTTTGTTTTGTAATTGTTTTTTCTTTCTCTAATTGTTCACTCTTTGTTTTAATAGAAAAAAATGGATGAGCTGCAGTTATTTAGAGGAGACACTGTATTACTAAAGGGTAAACGCAGGAAAGAAACAGTATGCATTGTTTTATCTGATGAGACTGTTACAGATGACAAAATCAGGATTAACAGATGTGTTAGAAATAACTTAAGAGTGCGTTTAGGAGATGTTGTCAGGTTAGTTTTCATAAATAATAGTGTCACAGATTACTAAAGAAAGCTTAACAGATATGTAAGAAATAACTAAAGAACATGTATGAGATGTTGTAGGGCGGATTATTAAGTATTGTTCATAAAGCTTATTGACGTTTTTACATAAAAGAACCCACATAACTATGGGGAAAACAATTGTATTTGATTAAGCCTGATAATGAACATATGATTGACTCTTTCAGTATTCAACCTTGTCCAGATGTTAAGTATGGCAAAAGAATTCATGTGCTGCCTATTGATGACACAGTGGAAGGTCTTGCCGGGTCAGTTGGTTAAAAATGCTTTAATTCATTTTCTTTAATAATATAAAATTGAACAACTCAAACTTATGAAATGGTAGAAATAGAAATTGGTTAGTTTCACTAATTTTTATGCTTTATTGAAAATATTTTTATCAGTCCATTGCCAAGTTTCTACCTATAAAAACTAAAAGAGTAATAATATATGCAATACTGTTGTCTTTTACAGAAATCTTTTTGAAGTTTTCTTGAAGCCATATTTCCTTGAAGCTTATAGGCCTATCAAAAAGGGTGACATTTTCCTAGTCCGTGGTGGGATGAGAGCAGTGGAGTTTAAAGTGATTGAGACAGATCCTCAACCATATTGCATCGTAGCGCCAGACACAGTCATCCATTGTGAGGGAGAGCCAGTCAAAAGAGAAGTAATTATATTCTCTATTTATAACTTATTCTTTTATTTAACTCTGTTGTGCCATAAGGTTTTTATGAAAACTTCAGCCTCAATGCCATAAGAATTTCCCAAATTGTGATCAGCCAGTTATGAAATTTAAAAAATTGTGTAAAATCCATTTATATTACTATTGTCATAATGACTCCATCTTTAAAGATAAGAATTTTTTTAAAATGTATCTGAAAGACCGTTTTGAGTTGGAAACTATTTTTACCTGTAGTTTAGTATTATTATTTTAGTAATAAAGTATAGCAAAATCGCAACTTCGAAAAAAAAACAGTAAAAACTACCAATAAACTTTTTGAATCGAGCGATAACACTAGCAAGGGAAATTGCCACCATTGCCGGAAGTGGAATACATCATTTTTCAAGCATTGAAGAGCTTTTCTTTTTCGTGATTTCATTTCTAACGAGAGTGCTATATAGGGAAGCTTTGGTAATAGCGGTCAAGGACGCATTATAACTCTTTAACACATTAAGAGTTGATATGACTTGTTGAACATTTTACCCTATTTAACACTTTACTGGGGGTAGCAGCCACAACCCTCTTATCCCCTAACTGACAAAATGTCCAAAAACATCCTGAACGACCATCAGTCAAAATTTCGAGTTTTTTTTTTTAAATTGCAAGACATCCGGCACATGATTTCCTTTTTCTTCTGTTGTGGATAGAATTAACTACATTTCCACACATTTTCTTTGGTGTTTTTTTGGTTTTTTTTCGATTTAAAAAAAATTTGTTCAAAATTCATGATTTGGATTCTTAAAGTGATAAAGTGGAGTTTACATGCTTAAATTTATCAGAAATTGAGTGGAGAAAAATGTACTTTGAGTTAGATGAAAAGATCGATAGTGACATTAGTGTTAGTATCTTACAAACATCAGGTCTTTCATTCAGACTGGAAGTTTTTGCTTTTAAATAATGTCAGTACTGCTTGTTTGGTCTTCTTAAAAACGTTATTGGAATTATTTTTTGGGAAGACATGGATTAATAAAAAAAAAGACTAGACAAGGATAAAAAGATTAACAATCCAAAGAAAATTCATATTTATTTGCAATTTAACTCTTAAAGTCGCAAAGCTTCATAATGCGTCTCTTCCCGCTATCCCTAAAGCGTCGTAATGCGTATCTAGATACAAATCTCTTTAGAAATGAGATCTCGGAAAGTAAAAACTCTTCAATGCTTGAAAAACGATGTATTCAACTCCCAGCATTGGCGGCCATTGCCGGCACTAGTGTTATCGCTCGATTCGCGGTGTTTTTTGGTAGTTTTAACGTTTTTTTTTTTCGAAGATACGTTTTCATTATACTTTATTACTAAAATAATAGTACTAAACTACAGGTAAATATTGTTTCAAACTCAGTACAGTCTTTTGGATGCGTAAAATAACCATTCTTAGCCTTAAAAATGAAGTCAGTATGACAATAATATTATAAATGGATTTTACGCAAATTTTTTAATTTTATAACCGGTTGATCGTAATACGGGAAATCCTTACGGGACTGAGGCGGAAGTTTATTGAAAACCTTCTGGGGCTTTAAGAGTTAAGAATTAATGATATAAATATATATATTTCCTTATTATGTTATATAATTTATTTTTTTTATGACTATTTCAAATTTAGGAAGAAGAGGAACAACTTAATGAAGTTGGCTATGATGACATAGGTGGCTGCAGAAAACAACTAGCCCAGATCAAAGAGATGGTGGAATTGCCACTCAGACATCCTCAACTTTTCAAAGCTATCGGGGTTAAGGTACAAGAATATTTATAGATTTTATAAATAAGGCTAATTTATGAATTGAACAAAGAAAGCATGGAAAAATAGGCTAAAAGTGTAATTATTGTCATTGCTGCAGATGGTTTCAAGAAAAATAGTGAAATTACAATACTCTTTTCCTTACCTGTAGCCCCCAAGAGGCATTTTATTGTATGGGCCTCCAGGTACCGGCAAGACACTGATTGCCAGAGCTGTAGCAAATGAAACAGGGGCATTCTTTTTTCTTATCAATGGTGAGTGCTGTTAAACGGGTTGAAATTGGATGGATCGTTTTTTATTTTATTTTTGCATCATAGTGACATTTTTTTCTCTCAAAATTGTACACAAATACCGATATTACATAATCCTTATAAAAATTTGCTCATGTAAATTCTAATCTGCTGTGCTGCGCAGCAGAAAGGGAGTGGTAATATTTAAATAACCCTTTTTTCAATAATCTGAAGATAAGATCACTGCCATCATCATTATCATTGTATCTTAAGTGCCAAGGAGGATTGAGTTAGTTATTTATGCCTCCAACATTCCAATTTTTTTAAACATTTTTATTAGGTCCTGAAATTATGAGCAAGTTGGCAGGAGAATCTGAGAGTAACCTGCGCAAGGCCTTTGAGGAAGCTGAAAAAAATTCACCTGCTATCATCTTTATTGATGAACTAGATGCCATTGCTCCTAAACGTGAAAAGGTATAATTAAACTTGTGCAATAGTTTATGCAAGATACGACCTATCATACCCATAGACTTGCTCATCACAGATAGTGCAAAGAACATGGAGACATGTGCACAGCGGTTGTTGTTACCTGCCCCCACCCTTTTTTACCATCCCTTGCCAACTATAAACTGATTTTCCAACTCTAGGGTTAGTCATGTTCGCAAAAAATGGGAAAAAGAACAGGCAGAAAAAACATAATTTTGTTTTAAAATTGTTCCATCTGGAAATTGAACCCAGGACTATCTACATGCAAGGCAGACACTATGACCACTACACTACAAATCATATGTTATTCTGTGAAGGAGCAGCAACACAAGTAAATGCAAGAAACATTGTTTCTTCTATTTTTTTCAATCCACTCCACTTGCCCACTGAGATCTTTTGAACCCGGCAGGGGTCATTCGTCATGCTAATTTGCACATGGTCGTTTACATGAATTAGATATAAAGATTGAAAGAGAGCAGGATTGACTGTTGACTGATACAAATGAATGCATATATTTGTAATCAAATCAAATGTTATTGACTGTTCGGTGGGATTGTCACTAAATTGTATGGTTTCTATTTTATATGCATTAAAAATTGAAGCTTTGCTAAATTGTTTGACCTTATTGGCACACCAATACACAATAAGTAAATGATTTTATGGGCAGTATCCAAAATTTTTCTCCCAGTCTTCTGAGTTACATTGTTAAATATTTAAATTGAAACCACAATGTTATTTGACAATAATGAATTTACATTTATTTGTAAATTAAATATTTATAAACGGGATTTCTGATTTTTTTTTTTATGCCTATGTATGTATTTATATACCAGCTAAATACCAGTGCTTTGCAGTGGAAAATTAGTATTAACACCAATTTAAAGTACCAATTGATTTGGATCATGATGGATATATTTGTTAGTCAATATTTGTATTTAAAAAATCGTGAGCAATCCAATTGTATATACTTCTTAAATGTTTACAAAAAAGAGATTAGGTGTCCTTAGCTCCCAAAGAATGATAAATATAATTTTAATATACGCCATCTAATTTCTATATTCCAAGTTTTGTCAAAATAAATTTACACATTATCCAAAGTTTAATAAAATTGTATTTAGCTTATATATGGTGAAAAAACAATATTTGGGCCACTGTCCACCAGTGAGTGATAATTTAAATATTTTTTGCCTGCTACCATTGCGAGTGTTCTCAACAACTTCCCAAAGTTTTATGCTCTTATCTGCATGAGAGGATGGAGATTTAATGATGAGTCTTTTTATATAGCTCATATTAGGAAAATAATTACCCAGTGAGTAATAATTTTATATTCTTTTTGCCTGTAACCACCGAGGGCATGTACTTAACAACTTCTCAAATTGTTATGCTTTTACCTCACAGGAAGTTGAAGAATTAGTGATGAGTCAGTCAGGGCTCTGCCTTTTATTGGTATATATACACACCCGCACACACAGTACTTAGATTTGCGCTTTGTCATCTGTAATCTGCAAAGAAGTAATCTTTTATCATGTATTGACTTCTTTGCTTTAATGAGTTTGAAAGTAATATTACTAGTATTCCACAATTTTAGTTATGTATTCGAGCTTACTGTTGCAAGATTAACAACGCTGTATTTGTATTTCCAATTGTTTTATTTGTGATTTCAGATTTTCTTTGATATGTATCTTTACTAAAAAACATACCTCAGTACCTCAGTGCTTGAAATCCTTGCATTAAAGTTTTATTTATGCTTGATTTTCAGACTCATGGTGAAGTAGAAAGACGTATTGTTTCCCAGCTTTTAACACTCATGGATGGTCTGAAACAGAGGTCACATGTTATTGTAATGGCTGCCACCAATAGACCAAACAGCATTGATGCTGCTCTTAGGAGATTTGGTAAGCTTGTTGAGATTTTGAAAGATATAAAATAGTCCATGCAACAAGAACAAAGAACTTAACTTATAACATGCCTGCATGCCAAAATTTTTTCCCAGGATCAACTCTACGATGATTCTTTTGTTTCTTTCCTTAGCTATTGAACTGATATTAGTTTTAATGTAATCTAGAATGATTTCCCTGGTCTAAAAAAATTCAGATATTCTTTGTTAGCATGTGTTTTCACCGCAAAAGAAGCGTTTGAAAGGCTAGATTTCATTTTCGTTTTGATGTTTGATTACAAACATGGATACTCAAACACTTATCTGGTTATCGATGTTATATTAAAGGGGGAATAATTTCTAAAATTAATTTAAAATTCTCCACCTCTTCACCAGTAATGTCAACAATTACCAACCATTTCAATTATTTTGAATACAAGAAAACAGTAAACAATTTTAAAATTTAAATCTCATTTACGCAGGTTGTTGTTGTTCTGAATCCTTTGTTGAAATTCCTTTGTTGAAGTTGTGGACCATAATCTTAAAAACTCACGAGTTACTCAGTGACATAAACAAGAAATTATTATTATTAACAGGGACAGTTACTTTTGAGGGATGAAAATAATATTAGTTCTGATTATTACAAAATTGTGTTTAAAAAAAAGCATTAATAAAATTTATTAGTAAAACATAGTTGTTCAATATCACATAATCAGTGTTTGTTGCAGTACATTCCTAAGTTCAGTTGTTAAGTAAGAAAAGTGACTTCACAAAAATGGCGGTCTTAACAACCTAATAGTTAATTTCACCTAAGAGTTTAATGATAATTCAAATTGCTTGAAAAAAAAAACTGATCCAACAACACTGGGGAAGTAAATAAAACTTAATTTATTTTTATTTTTTAGAATGATCTAACAGTAACAGGTTTCAAAACTATCTTTCCATAATTGTTCTTTTAGAAATTTATGAACATTTTAAACTAGGGGATTCCAATACGCATATTTGCCAATTTTACCAATATTATTTTTGCCGATATTAGTATTTGTTTGGGGAAAAAACAACAGTCATGTTTGATGACTTCATTCTTAAATTTATCGTAATTATTTATATTTTATATATTAGGTCACTGGTTTTTATTAAGACGAACGGAAATTAACTCTTAATGTGCCATAAGGTTTTTGGAAAACTTCCGCCTCAGTACCATAAGAATTTCCCGAATTGCGATCAACCGGTTATAAAATTTAAAAAATTGCGTTAAATCCATTTTTATTATTATAGTCATACTGACGTTATCTTTTAGAATAAGAATGGTTATTTTATGTATCCGAAAGACCGTTTTGAGTTTAAAACTATTTTTACCTGTAGTTTAGTACTATTATTTTAGTAATAAAGTATAGCAAAATCGCATCTTCGAAAAAAAAAAGTAAAATCTTTCAAAAAACATCGCGAATCGAGCGATAACACTAGCGAGGTAAACAGCCGCCATTGCCGGAAGTCGAAAACATCGCTCATCCCACACTGAATAGTTTTTATTTTCTGTAATTTCGTTTCTAAAGAGAGTTCTATCGAGTCGCGCATTACCGCTCTTTGGTACTAAACGGTAAACCGTGGATTACCGCGCTTTGGTACATTAAGAGTTAAGAAAATAATCCTAAAAACTTCATTTGAATTATACATGTGTGTCGAATATGGTCTTCCGTATTTCGTGTTCATTCTTCTATGTCACTTTGGTTCATCTTTCTTTTTTTTTCCTTGTAAGCAATGCAGGAATATGGATCGGATATATTTTTAAAAGATAAGAAAAAATTAATACTGAATTAATTAGGATAAGTCATAATAACTTATCAAACCATTTTTTGTTAATAATAACAATCATAAATATAGAACTAGTGATTTCTTTATTAATAACTCATTTAACTTTGTATTAACAGTAAAATTTATCTTTCAACAAAGTTTCTGATGTGTTTATAAGCTCCAGATCATGACAAAATGAACTGTCTTATATAAAAGTGTAACCAAAAATTAGGAATTCCTTTTGAGCCTTCAACTTTGATTCATAATTAATTCTAACCAATAGTTAAATGGCTTTTGCACATAGCCATCTTTTATGAATGAAACAATGAGAACAAAGCTATAGGAATAGAGCCAAAATGAGGTAGAAGGATGAAAAGTTGCCAATGACAAGTCTGCACAAGGTACATTTTGTTATTCTATACGAAACTAAATGTTTTAGACATTTGCGATTCTGCATGCATCTTTGCTATTAGAGCAATAACTGTACACTCAGCATCTGCATTACTTACACAGTATTGCCGAGTATATGAATTTCGGCAACAATATCATAGTATATGGCATGCTATATCGTGGCAGTTCATATATGTTAATACTAGGGCTCTTTTGGTTCTTTTAATACCAATATCGGGATAAATATATTAATTTGTTGAGATATTTATAAATCTAAATGATAATCTTTTTTTTCTGAATTTTTATGTGACCAATTGTCACTTATCAAATATCTGTGACTGCGATATCAGGGATATCAGGATATCCTGATATCAGTGCTGATTTATATCGGTAGACCCCAATTTTAAACAAAAATGTGGACTTAGTGCTGCCACATTAACAAACAATCACAAGAATCTGGTTTTCAAATTTGAAAAAATTGCCAGTCTAAATAACACACATTATATAACAGAGGAATGAATAAAGTTATTACATGTAAAAATATAATAATTTTCAGGACGCTTTGACAGAGAAGTGGACATTGGTATTCCAGATGCCACAGGCAGGCTAGAAATTTTGAGGATTCACACTAAAAACATGAAACTTGGGGATGATGTTGACTTGGAGCAGGTGATTGTTTGCTTACTTTAGACATCATTATAATCTATAACATTTAACTTTAATAAAGGCTATATATTAGCAATTTTATTTTAAACACTACACATTTAAACTCATTGTAAAGGGATTTGAGTTTTGGCTTTAAGTTATTTAGTTATAAAATATCAGGTTGCTTCCGAGACTCATGGGCATGTAGGTGCAGATTTGGCTGCCTTGTGTTCAGAGGCAGCACTCCAGCAGATCAGAGAGAAAATGGATTTAATAGATCTTGAAGATGAGACAATTGATGCTGAAGTCTTGGATTCTTTGGCCGTATCAATGGAGAACTTCAGGGTGAGTAGCCATGTATCTAGTTTTTTTACATAATGAAGCTAAATTATTTAAAACTTTATTAAAACCTTTATATTTTTATGTGTTGATGGTGGGAATTTAATTAATGTGAGGCCTTGATATTTGGATTTGTAGGTCTTTCTAAATTTATTTCATTCTATTGTGTTATATATTTTTAAAAATTGAGAAAAAAAACTTGCTACTGCTAACGGACAATTAACTGGCCTTTTTTTTCAAGGATGACCAGTCCTCAAAAATTAGTGGTCTTAACAACCTGACAGTTAGAGTATATTACTTAAATAGGTAATGCGAAGCTGAGTCAATAGCTTTTGCTTTTGCATCATAGTTACTGCAGAATATGGTAGCAGCGTTCAATGCACATTTGCTCTGGATCTGCTATTGGCCTTCATGAAACATCTTTTAAAAGTTTGTGTAGTTTTTGGCTTGATGACTATATTTTAGAATATATTTCTTATTTTCTATTTGTATATGTAATAGTGGGCCTTGAGCAAGAGCAATCCAAGTGCCTTGCGTGAGACTTCTGTTGAGGTACCTAATGTTTCCTGGGAAGATGTTGGCGGTCTGGAGAATGTAAAGAAAGAGTTGCAGGAGTTGGTACAGGTATGTTGCATATTATTTTTCTTGTAGTTCTGCCCCAATGTTATTTTTAAATTTGCCCAAATATTATTTTTAAAGTTGAAGGTAAATATTTTAGCCAAGACCATTAGTTCAAAAAATCTTGCATCCATTTATACAATATTCTTGTTAAAACATTTTATGTCTACTATTTTTTCACGTGGCACCAAATATTGAGTTTCTATTATCGTTTAATAAAGCTTCTTCAATAATATCTCTTACCAGTATCCTGTTGAGCATCCTGAAAAGTTCCTCAAATTCGGTATGACCCCATCAAAAGGTGTTTTGTTTTATGGGCCACCTGGTTGTGGTAAAACTCTCCTGGCTAAAGCTATTGCCAATGAGTGCCAGGCTAACTTTATTTCCATCAAAGGACCTGAACTACTCACCATGTGGTTTGGAGAGTCTGAAGCAAATGTCAGGGACATCTTTGACAAGGTAAATGTTTTAAAATACACAAACAAATTGTGTAATAAAAGCAATAATCATAAGCTTTTTATTTAACTGATAAAACAGTAATGTTTTGGCTAAAGCTGTCTTCAGTACAATTAACATACAATATTTGCATGAATAAAATTTTAAGTACTGTATGTTAATTGTACTGATGAAGGGAAGGTTAGTTAGTTAACACTATAAGGCCATGTATGTTAGTTATACATATTTTCATACACCAAGTTCTATTTTCTAGACTTCAGAAAAAATATTTGCATGTTAAGAATAGGGCTGTGAATTTTGTTGAAAAATGCTGCCCGGGTACCCATCCAAATTTCAAACTGTTACCCATTCGAAACATCGCATAATTTTCCCGTCATGACCGCTATTCAATGCACCCTAGCCACCTTGCTTGCACCCCATTTCACTCAGTAGCCACTCCGCCAATGTCCATAAATTATGTCACGCCATTTTGGCAAATTTTTTACACCCCCCATCTCATCATCTTGTCACAAAAATGTAGACCCCTCCATATGACGTCACAAAGATTTGCAGGCCCTCTCTCTCTCTCTCACCCCCCCCCCAAAAAAACAAACAACAAACAAACAAACAAGAGCCTTACTTCCTTTTTGAAAATAACATGTGTCAAATAACTTAACTGTCACTTAAGTTTGTATTTAATGTGAAGTTAAACTCTAAATTAAGGGGAGGTGCGGGTCAAAATTTGGCAAAAAATTACATTTTTAAGTATTTCTAGTTTTCGATTTATTTGGTTTCTAAAGCCATTTTTTAATATAAATCATATTAAAAATTTTGTGATATTATATTAGAACATATTTTAAAATATTATTTTATTAATCCTATAAGGGGGTGTTAAGTCGTATTTTGATACTAAATACAGTATTTTTACGGTCTCCATTCAAGTACTTGAAATCATCCAACCCCATCAAAGGTGGTATCAGTGGAATGCTGGATTTCTCTAGATTTAGATGAATATAAATTCCCGACCAATCAAAATTTACTCAATCTTGCATTTGTTGACTCGCGTTTAAAAAATGACACTTTCTTGACCTACTTATGGGGTTTCCGCATTTCGTATGCATAACCCTTGACCTTTCAATAAACCAAGGATTTTGATTGGTTATTGCTGTGGAAATTACTTTAGGCTACTTCCGTTTCTACGTAAACAATATCATATTCCACAAACAATAGCAATGAAGATCGTTATTTATTTTGTAGAAAAAATGTTCAGATAAACTATTTTCATATGATAAAATTTAGAGTTTTGTGCTATAGCACAATGCTATTATATTAACACGAAAACTACTTTCTAATCGATCACTTTAGCGTGAAATACGTAAATATGAAGGTGGGTCTTGTATTCTCATCACTCGGACTCGGTCTCAAACTCAAACTAACTACAACTTATAATAATATAAGTCTAAAGCGTCTTAGTACTCTTAGCGTCCATTCCAATAGTAATAATAAGAACATATAACGTTCATGTAATAAAAGCAAAATTAATAGCTACTGTCTACTGTGCTTAATTTTACCCAAATAATTTTTAAAATATTCTATGAGCTAGCGTATTTTTGTCACTAGAACTAGTAATAGCAATAATAGTAATAGTATTAGTATTTACTAGAGATAATAAGACTAAGACAAGATATGCATTGGACAGAATTAATAATCAATAAATAAAACTAGACCTAGATTGCTATTTAACTTTAACCCGTGCTCTTGCCAGGATACATCTGTAGATAGTACATAAAGGATAACCCTGACAAAAAAATGAAGTTTATTTCTCTCCAACACAGGCCCAATCCAAGCACTTTCAATTTGAAAGCTATTTATTTTTATTGTGAATTCAATTTTATTGAAGTCAAATGTATAAATCTTAGTATTCCAAGTGTTAACTTAAGATCTACATTTATGTCTGCAATGAAAATTCAGCTTTGGGACTGAGACTATAAAGTAATTTTGAACTAAAAATGAAATAACTGCACGAAGCAGCAAAAATTACAGGCGGAGAGTAAAAGTAAAATACTTTGAAGGGACACTAAGGAAAAGATTAGAGGAGCTAGAAAGTAATGTGTAAGATCGAGCTTAAGCTACTCAATCATTTTATTTACAGTAATTATACAAAATAAAATGTTAATTTAATAATTTCTAGAAATTTTGTCGTTTTTTCAGTTTTCTCGCTTTCAATGTTTTTGATCACTTAAACCCTTATAACTTTTTAATTAATTGAGCAAATTACTCCATATTTTTTCTATGTGAATTTAGACACAAATAAAGATTTGAATAACCTAAATTTTTTTATAACTGCCTTACAAAGGAAAATACAGATAAAAATATATCCCATAACCCATAATTTTGACCTAAAAAATGGAGACCATTTTTGTGAATTTTTATAGTCTAAACTAGAGCATCTATAGAAAAGTCCCGTTATTCAAAGTTTTATAACATGATAAATTATCTATATTTTAAATTTGAAAGCAATAACTATTAATTTAAAAAAGCCTTAGCGTTTTGAAATTTACCTTAAAAAAACAAAATGGCGGATGTTTATTTCAGTTTCTATGGAAACCAAAAAGTTTTTGAAAAAAAAAAATTAGTGTAATTTATATTTATTGTTATACCCTATAAGAATATTTTATTTAAAATCACTCAGAAGGTTACCGTATATACTCGAGTATAAGCCGACTTTTTCAGCACATTTTTTGTGCTGAAAAAGCACCCCCTCGGCTTATACTCGAGTGAAAAAAAAATGACCCCAGAAAATGCCGCCGCTCTGCAGCCAGATATTAGCCTGTAGTCACTGCAGCCCGCCTGCCTAAACTGATCTAGTCACTGCAGCCCGCCCCGCCTCCACTGGTTGCTAGATCGCCTCCCGACTGGCGTCTAGCAACCAGTGACGTAATCGAGAGGAGAGCGGAGACTGACGTGCCAAGACCTCCTCCGCTCAGCAGAATACTAGAAGCCTCAGAACTGTGGCAAGTTTGGGAGAAAAAAAACTATTTTACTCAGAACCACAGGAAATGAAAAAAACCATTTCACAGTCGTTCTGTCATGTTTGGCTAATGGAACTAAGCTGCGGCCTGTCATCATTTTTAAAAGAAAGACCTTGCCTAAAAAGGTAAATTTCCCACCACGAATTACACTGCGCGCACATATTAAAGGCTGGATGGATGAAGATGGCACAAAAAAAATGGCTGGAAGAAATTTGGTACAAACGACCAGGAGCAGCCTTAAAGAAAAAACCATCATTGCTAGTCTGGGATATGTTTAGAGGCCACACATCTGATGACATAAAAAAAATTGGCAAAGTCTTCTCAAGTTACTTTGGCTGTTATTCCAGGTGGGCTTACATCTGTATTGCAGCCTCTAGATGTGTGTTTAAATAAACCTTTCAAAGACCGTGTGTGAAAGATGTGGCATGAATGGATGTCATCTGGTCAAGCCCGACTGACAAAAGGTAGAAATTTGATGAAGACCGACATCGAATTAATAGCAAAGTGGGTTCGTGATACATGGGAAGAGATTCCAGAGGACATGATACAACGCGCCTTCAAGAAATGTGGCATTAGTAATGCTATGGATGGCAGCGAAGACGGCGCTTTATATGAGAATGACAGCAGTGATGGTGATGACTGCGAACTCAGTGATGATGACAATGTCTATGCTGATAGCCTCACACCAGATAAAGCTGAAGCTCTGTTTGGCCATACAGATGATGAGGAGGAATCCAGTTTTGAAGGATTTTAACTCTTGTTCGCTGCTTGAGCTAAGGTTTTTGTACTTTTAAAGTTATTGTTGATACCATATTGGTTTTGTTGACCCTCTCTTCCACTTATAGAGCTAATTTACTGTTTCTCTTTGAAATAAATGTTATGTGTTTTAATGTAATTTTCTTGGTATCTATTATTTTTTAAATTTACCAGTCGCTGCTGCATTTCGCATTTCCCACCCTCGGCTTATACTCGAGTCAATACTTTTTCCCAGTTTTTTGTGGTAAAATTAGGGGTCTCGGCTTATACTCTGGTCGGCTTATACTCGAGTATATACGGTATATACAAATTTTAGAATTTTGACCAGCACCTCCCCTTAAATACACACATAAATCCATGTAAAACATCATTAAATAAATCGTAAGCAATCTAATATTTAAGTGCAACTTTTATATAAAGTACAAAGTTTTGATATGATGTCATATTTCTAAAATACACCCCACCCCTCTCGTCACAAGTTTATGATCCCCTTCTTCCCTAGGTGCAAAACGTCATTTATAGATGGCCTCTATTACTAACCTTACACTATTTGTAGCTATTTCATTTATTAACTTTAAATTACTGACAACCTTGTACACATTATTAACATCAGTTTTTCTAGGTCAACACGTTTTAATGGATACAGGAAACAAGAGAATTCAAGGGGTGTAGTTCATATGAGTGAAGGGAGGATAGGGGGGTAGATAAACAACATTAGCTAGTATCAAACAGCGTTTTTCAAAGCTCAGTTTTTTCATCTCTAAGCAGTCCATCCATAATTTTTGCAGAGAACTTCTGTTTTCCTTATATGATTATTTTAAGAGCCAATTCAAACCTTTTTTTTTTGTTTTTGCTATTTCTGTTTCACGATGAGAGAAAAAGATGTCTCATAATGCATTGTAGTTTGTTGGGACCGTATTTTATTTCCCATTGACAGATCTCTATATTCTCTTTAGATGTATTTCACAGCACATTTTTCAAACAAACATTTTCATATGATAAATTGTTTCGAGAACCACAATGTAAATGTAAACAAAAAAGACAAAATCCAAATGGGAGCCAGCCTCTGTTAATCTAGACATTGAAACTACATTTTCACGGGTAACCGAGCAGATTTTTACTGGGTACCTGTTGACAGGCCTAGTTAAGAAAGATATTGTGAGGCATGAACTAAAAATTTTTGGTTTCCTTGTGTACAGGCTCGTTCAGCTGCTCCCTGTGTGCTCTTCTTTGATGAGTTGGATTCCATAGCCAAATCTAGAGGTGGAAATGTTGGTGATGGAGGTGAGTGGAGAAATCTGGGGTCTTACAAAAAGGAATTTATTTTTTATTTATATCGTCATCATCTGATGAAGTAAATTCACAGATTAAAAACAATAAAGATGTCTTGTTATGTATGAGGACAGACAATATTTATAACATTTTGACTTCAGGTGGGGCTGCTGATAGAGTTATCAACCAACTTTTGACTGAAATGGATGGCATGTCTGCAAAGAAAAATGTATTTATTATTGGTGCAACAAACAGGCCTGATATTATTGACTCCGCCATTCTTCGACCTGGACGTCTTGATCAGCTGATATACATTCCCCTTCCTGATGATAAGTCAAGAATTCAAATTCTTAAAGCTAACTTGCGCAAATCACCCATGTCCAAGGTACCAAGAATAATTACTTAAATGGTTTGATATAAGATTCATGGATAAAGATGTAGTGTAACATGCAATACTAGATTAATAAGCACCATAAATAATAATAACTAGGTATAAGGGCTCTAACTGATTGTTTTAATACCTATAGGATGTTGATCTAGAATACTTGGCCAAGGTCACCAAAGGCTTCAGTGGAGCTGATCTTACTGAAATATGCCAGAGGGCCTGCAAACTAGCCATCAGACAATCCATCGAGGCAGAAATTCGCAGTGAGAAAGAGCGAGCTAACAATCCAGATGCTGACATGGTATTTTAAAGTTTTTTTTTTTAATTGAAAATTTTATGATTATTAGATTTTACATTTGAATTTTTTTATATTGCAGATTTTGCCTTCATTCATAATGAAGTAGTTTACATTACTTTCACTCTGCATTTGAGTTTTATTTGTGATTTTTTTCAAAGGAGGTGGAGGAATATGATCCTGTTCCAGAATTGACAAGAGCACACTTTGAGGAAGCCATGAAATTTGCCAGGCGATCAGTGAGTGAAAATGACATCCGCAAGTATGAAATGTTTGCACAGACTTTGCAACAGAGTCGAGGCTTTGGTGGTTTCAGGTAAAAATAATTGTTATAAATCTATATAAAGCGAGAACGAGAATGTGCAAATGAGCATGACAAATGACCCTTGCTGGGGTCGACCAATCAGTTTACAGTGGTTCTTGCGTTGTTCCTTCACATGTGATTCGTAGTGTAGTGGTTATCACAACCGCCTTACATGATGAAGGTCCTGGGTTCAAGCCCCAGCAAAAACACCTTTTAATTTTTAAAAATGTGTTTTTGTGCCTGTCCGTCCTTTTTTTTTTTTCCAATATGGCTGACTCTTGCTAGGGCCGACCGGCCAATCACAGTTGAGGGTGGTGAAGGGTGATGGGCAGATAGATAACAGCAGTGCGAATGTCTACCCACAACCGACGTTCACTCACGTTGTTTTGATTTCTTCGTGTCCATTCTTTCCCCACTTTTTTTGCACAATCCCTGAGAAAGTTTGGTATTGTTTGTATCTAGTATTATTGTAATAATAATATCTTGGTGTAAAGAAAGTTAGCATATATTCATCATTAAAAGAATATATATATAATACATTGCTTTACCTTGTTGGAAGATTCTCATAAATAATCTCATTATACTTCATTGATTTAGCCTTCTATTATTTATTTTTCAATGGCAGTTAGGGCTAAATACTTTCTTTTACATAAACTCGACATGTCAAGATTTGACCAAAGAGTTTGTTTTTTATTTTATTTTTTTACATTTTATGAACAGAGCTAGAGTTGAACTAACAACTGAAATGTTTTTCAATAAAAGTATCATGTTGACAAAATCTTAGTGGTTTCCTTTAACTCATTCCTCCATGTTACATCCAAAGTTGTCCCAACACATTGAGATGCAGTCATGCATTTTTAACTAAAAGTAGCAATATCATGATTTCATGTTAGTTTTTATCTTGTTTCACTTTTAGTCCATGTGTTTATTTTGTTAAGCGCATCTATATCTAGCATGTATTCACCAGAGGCGCCAAACATCGCACTATCAGTCTTTATTCCTTATATTTTCACCACGAGCGCTATTTTATTTCTTGATTTAATATATTATTTTTAAGAAAAAAATTTTAAGGAAAAATATTTTTGTAATTTCATCAAAATCCACAGGTAGTTACTTCTTTTTCTCATGAAAATTTATTAAAATAATTATATGATTAGTGCTTCTGGTGAAGGGAATGAGTTAATTAGGTTTTTTAAAAAAATTTGTGAATAATTATAGAACTATTAAAATGGAAAGTTGAGAAGATAAAGTACTTAACTTAAACATGTAATTTTTTAATTCAGGTTTCCTGGAGCTGCTGGCCAGGGACAGAGTGGGTCAGGAGGTACCGGCCAAGGTGGAAACATTGGAGGAGATGATGGTGATGAGGACCTGTATAGTTAAGTTATTTACCAGACAGTACCAATTGTTATCTTTCAACTAAGCTGCATTACTGTAGCCCATTTAGGTGTTGAATTGTGTTGTTATTCATAGTTTTTTTTGTTTTTCATGATGAAAAGGGACAAAAAATTCCTCTGGGATGCCGAGGGTTAATTATTTAAATATCAAATATATTTTAGTGACTGTTGACATTTTATCACTGTGGTCACAGTTCTTATGGATTTCACCAGACCGCATCTCAGATTAAGGTTTTGATTCCAAAAATTTACTTTATTCAAAAATATTTTAATTTCATTAAATTATGCTCGAGATAGATATCAGTTTCCCAGATATTTAAAGTTGGCTGACTGAAGAACAGGTTTAAAATTATGGCAGATTTTTTTTTTTTTTAATTTTGTGCTAACCCACATGTGGGGATCACAGACCAGTGCCATTTGGACCAACATTTAAGGGAAGCTGGTTTAGATCTTACTGAATGGATGAAGATGATGTGTCTTTTCTTTTCATTCAGAAAAATCATTCATGCAATTGATAGTTGAAAAAGTTATTAGCGAACTACTATTTTCAAAGGAGGCTATTGTTAAACTTCTGTTGGGTTTGAAAATTAAGTTTGCTCCTGCATTTAGTTGGCAAATTAAATAAAATACCTAAGTTTACATGTGCCAGGCATTTTGTTTGTCCTCTTACAAACATCTTTACTGCCAAATTTTTGTTAATTTTTTCATTTCAAGCTTAGGGGCTTTATTACTCAAAATGAATTTTCAGTCTATTAGGTAATCCAATTTACCACTGTATTTTATAATGTATACGACAATTTTGTGTTGTTCTTTGAAATAAAATTGATTTAAAATGTATCGATTATCGTTATTTATAATGCCTTGTTGTATATTCTGTATAACTACTAATTACTGCTTGCATATACAGTACCAGGATGCAATCCCTGAGGCAGTTTCAACTACACCAATGTCGAGAAATTGTCTTGTGCTAATTCACAAATTGGTCACGTCTTAATTCACCAATATATTAAAATATTATACTGAGGTTTTTTTTTTTAATTGACAAATATCAATTAAGTATAAACAAACAACCCCCCCCCCCCCCCAGGGAACTTAAGGTGCCATTTGGGCAATTCTTCACTCAAAATGTATACTGGCACTCAAGAGTGCCACTTACTAAAACTTAAAGTGATAGAGCACTAAAGAAACCAGCTTGAATACTTGAACATTGTTTGGATAAAGTTACTAAAATTTTAGCTCAAAAATGGACACAGACCTCTAAGCAAGTTATAGACACATACAGGTATCATCATTTAATACTAATAATCATAAGGATGAGTTCTGAGCTGTTTATGTCAAAAGCTGCACATTGTGCAAGTTGTGGTTAAGTTTTGTGCATTAACATGCTTTTAAATTTAATGTTAAACTTAGCCTTGCACTTCATAGGGGCCATCCATACATTTAGTACGCAAAAAAGTCGTATTTTTCGTACCCCCTACCCACTGTTGCACTCCATACATTTTCGGGGCCCTCCCCTAAGCGTACGTACAAATTCGCGGTTAAAAAATTAATTTAAAGCCAGAGTCAAAATATATTGGTTTTACTCTTTGGGGCATTTCATGAATGACATCACGCGCCTAGGGAGTGGGGTGTGAAGAAGGGGGGGGGGTTTTAAGTAATCTGCAACTTTAAATAAAAGTTCCCCTAAAATATTTATTGCTTGCAATTTATATGAAGACGTCTTCGATGGCTTCACACGTGTTATATTAGAGTGCAGCCTTACAGTGAACTTGCACTAAATACATCTTTGAATGATGATAATAATAATAAAGTAATTTGCAATATAATTATAATAAATTTCGATTAGAAAATATGACTTTTAGCTAGGGTCAAAGGTTTTTTGATGTGATATAGGAGAGGGGGTGTCTAATTTTTGTGACGAAGTTTAACAAGTAGGGTTGGAGTTGGAATAAAAATAGGCAAAAATCGCTGACGTCATTTATGGACGGCCTTTGTAAAAAATTTTGTAACATCGTGTTTTTCCATGTTAAAATTATTGAAGAAATACAATAGAACTAGAACATACAAATTTTATTGTCTTCAACACTACATGATTAGGCCGTCCATACAAGACTTCGCACGCCTGGGGGCGGGGGTGTTTAAGAAATCTAAATCACATCAAAATGTCCTAATTTAAATAAAAGTTCCACTTGATTGCTTACAATTTATTTAGTTAAATTTTCAATGGCTTCACACGTGATACGATATTAGTATTATTAGAGTGCAGACTTACATTAAATACATATTTCAATGACAAAAATGTAAAATTGACCCATGGTAATTTTCAAGAAGTTTTTTTTTTTTTTTTTTTTTTTGGGGGGGGGGGGNNGTGTCAATCAAAGCTTTGTGACGTCATATTGGAGAGCGGGGACTAAGTTTTGTGACGAGCGAGCGGGGAAGGGCGGGGGTAAAAAAAATCACGTGATGTCATTTATGGACGGCCAAAAAGCTTTCAACTATAAAACACCATAAGCAGTGAAATCGCCATCACATTATGTATTAAATAATATAAACACCCAGTGGTGTGGTTCTGTATGTTTGTAACGTAACGCTGAGGAGCGATGTACGACAGTCTACAGCAGTTAGTTTAGTTGAAACGCTGAGGAGCGATGTACGACAGTCTACAGCAGTTAGTTTAGTTGAAAAATCGTGTGTTGATGAGCGCTGTAAAAATATTTAATATGATGACGTCATTGTTTGGTGTGCATCGGTACGCAAAATACAACCCCTATTATTATTATTAAATAAATACTTTGCGTACATTTCATAAAGTTTAATAATTCGTATTTATCAAAAAAGGACAAGTTAGTTGGTCTTTAAAAAAAAGGTTGGCGCCGTAGGCGCCCAAAAAAAGGGGGCCTGGCACAATCTAGTATATAATATAACGGCTGAGTCAATGGTGGGCGAAAGAAAAACTTTTACGAATTTCAAGAAATGGAAATATCAATTAGACTTTAGAGGGATATATTTTAACAATGTGTGAACGTTTGGTCTGTATCAAATTTAGATCTACTCTTAAATAAGTTTAAGTTCACAATTTCCTTGCATTAAATTATAAATCATTATTGCATATTGGTCTTGACTCAGTCACGGATGCCGTTTGCAGTGCAGTTTACGTTACTAGGCTTAGTATTATGCAAATTAAATTTGTTGTGCGTACGTACGCATTCAGTAGAGACCTTCTCCCCCGTACGCAATTTTTCGAAGACCCCCTCCCCCTGCTTGTGTACGTAATATATGGATGGCCCCAAACACCCTATCTTCACACATTGTCAGAAATGCGTGGCCCCCCACCCCCTTAGGTGCGTGACGTCATTTATGGACTGCCCCAAAGAGTAAAACAAATATATTTTAGACTGCCTTAAAAGTAAGTTTTCAGCCATTTGAGGGGGTGGGGTAGCAAATTTGTACCTACG
>MUZC01004572.1:3525-43971 GCA_002072015.1 Radix auricularia | reverse complement strand
TCATTAACTTTCAAACTGGTCTTTGTCAACTTTATAAATCTTTTAACAAATTTTCAACTTACTTTACTAGTCTGTAGTTGGTGCACTTAAAGCAAAGTAAAACTAACTGGTATAATGAAACATGTAGTACATTTTTTATTTATTAGTTAATTAAATCTCATTAGTTTTATTAAACTTTTTCAATTAACTAGCTATTTTACTATTTTGTTGCAGTCTCTCATTACCCAGTGCATACTAAAAGGACAACATGACAGAGATGTATATTCAATTTAAATTTGAATTCAAAGCTCTTTAATAATCAGTAATTCTTATTAAAACACTTGTCAGAAATCCAATGCACAACAAAACAATTTGCATTGGAAAAAAAAGAACATTGAACGTTTAATATCATAAAACTTATTTACACAAGAATTATTCAGTCTTTTATAAAAAGACCAAAACAGTTTTAAAAAAGCAAAACAAAAGAATTATTTTCAACCTAATCCCCAGGATTGAAATTTGCTATTTAAATCTAGCTTAATAAAGACACTGTCCTCTACAACCTTAACCTACTCCATTCTCTGTGATAAAATGTGAGGTCATAAGCTTAATGGAATGTGGAATCAACTCCGGCCTTGCCTCACTCTATAGCAAGGATGCATAAAATATGCCCTTTTTTCCTTCTAGAAATTACAATAATAATGCCTTGATTGTGTTGTTTTTTTAAAAAACGAGCTCTCACAGACTGAAGAATAGTAGCATTACAGTATCTGAGCCAATTTAAAAGTTTATTCAAGGTAGAATTGTGTACTATCCCCATGTAAAAATCCCATATCTGCTTCTCCTAGTATTTTGATTATATATCTTAATGTAAGTACAGGGAGCCCCAAATCTTGAATAGGACTGTAGCAAACATTTAAAATGAATTTTTTAAAAATCAATTGAAAAAAAAGGCTTATTATCTACAAATTAACTGTCAGTTATAAAAATAATGTTAAAGTTAAACATCTGTACATTTTTACAAGCATAATGCTTCCGTTGTGTAGGCTGCAAACAGAGTTGTGTAGGCTGCAAACAGAACTATTGAAAGCATTGTAATAAAAACAATCTGATAAAATTCTTGTTCCTATCCAAAGTCAAAAGCAATCTAAATTTTTTACCTTTTCACATCCTGGGTTGCAAATAATACTGAATAAATTTGAACACAAAATGCATTAAAATTTCTTACACTAACAGCCAAAAAGAATTGTTTAAAAAGAAAAGATAAATTGCATAATTTAGAAATAATTTAACCCATTACAGTCCGATGCACCCAAAACGCCCCGTTTTTTTTCTTATGCCTACAGACAAATCACCAAAACTGCCCGCTTAGAGGTTGTTTACTTTGTTGCGAAGTGCCGTGCATATCTGTCATGCATTAGTTTTCAATGTTTATTTTGATGCTACTTTGAAGGTGGTGTGCCGAAGGGCTATTTTTTACAATTATTTGAAAAGTTACATTTTTTTCACCAAGATTTTAATGCAATGGACAAAATATTGAAGGAACTTAGGCGTAATGGGGCTTCCATATTCAGCGAATCTTGCAGTAATTAATATGATTATTGATTTTAATTTAAATAACACGTGATAGCTATAAAAAATTTAATGAATAGTGACATGACATGGATGGAAATGGTTTTATAGGCAGTTATCAGATCAATAGTGGTTGATTTATTTTTCGGCAATGATTTTTTCCACATCTATCAAATAATCAGACCCTAGACTAGACATAATTGAAATTTGCCTGATGATGCTATTGCATCTGATAACTTTCCTTAATCATACCAGACAATTATTTAAAAAAAAAAAATTTGTTTGCACTACAACTAGTACAATGTGCTACAAAAAAGAATTTACTTGCAGCCAGTTTTCTTCATTGAAATGTTTTTAAAAATAAAATATATTGTTGGCTTTCACAACATGCCTGTGGTTCACTCATACTTGTACAAGGGTGCCTGATAATAATGCCTGCTTTAGCAAAGTTTAATAGACTGGCAAATGGAGAAGAGATCTATCTAATTACATGGAAAATTTGTTAAAACTTTTTGGGGAGGTTTTCTGGATTTTTATGTGACATTATTTGTATTATACACCTTAAAAACCAATTGATATAAAGAGTGTCCATTTGTTTGTAATTAGTTATTTACTTTCATTTTCCTACAAATAGTTTATTTTTTATAAATTAATTAGGAAAAGAACATTGATTTAAGAAAGTGTTATCTCCCCTTGCTTGGTCGCAGGGAGGAGAAAAGGCCAAGGCGCATTGGACTGAACAGATTCTCAATAAAAGATAAATCACGAAGGAAATCTCTCTTTTTAATTTTTTTTGCAAGTGAAACTTGAAATTGAATGAAAACAATAGTTTATATGTAGCATTTTCTGATTTCCTTTTACTGATAGAAACATAGGTTTTTTTTAAAATTTTAATGCAAAAAAAAAGCTTGCGAGAGATTTTTGAAGACCTGGTTTTATTAAGTGTCAACATTAAATGCAAAATAATAAAAGAGAGCAATTTTCATCTTTATTAAGTCGAGCCGCCTTTAAAATATTTTGGATTATTTTTGAGAACATAAAACATACTGGATAAAAAATAGTCTAATTAGAATCCTCGTACGCAGAAAAAATGGGTTGTTTTTTAATCTAACCCCAGTCCTCATCATCACATGCCTGAGCTCCGATTCCTGCAGCATAGTTCACACTTGCATTTCTGTCACTGCCGCCACCACCGCCTCCATACTGAAAACGTATTCAAAAGTAGAGTTAAGATGGGACTTCACCCATGTGTAAGAGGACAGTAGATCCGTTTACTTTACATCTTTACGACCTAAATTTCTGTACATATTTCTACATGATTCAAATTGATATCCTTAAAGGTTTTGAAATGAAATTATGGTCAGTTCAGAAGCCCATAATTTTAGTTTGTATCTTGTAGGGCTGTGGAAATGATCTATTTGTGGAAATTATTAATTTCCCAATAAATCGGTAATTTTTTTTTCATTGAAAAATTATTGTAATTGATAAAATAGCATTTAAAAGTAAGGCACATACTAAGGTTGTTAAGACCGCTCGACAACTTTTACTCACCACAACAAAGCGAGAGGGAGAGGCGCGTTACCGCTTATGTTGTTTTTTTCAATATGTTATTTGTCGCGGTGAGTAAAAGCGATACCATGATCCAGCTGGTTAGTTGTCGAGACTGTACGAGAGCTAACAGTACACAGTGCGCGTTTGATGTCAACAACAGTCAAAGCCGAGGCTGTTTCTATTTATATTAATTATAGTCTGTTTCTTATAAAGACAAAGAAAGCTATAATAAAAGCATATGACCCCGTGACCTATCCACATTTTCTGGTCACCAGTTTATAGTCCGTTTCAGTTCAGGCATTCAAAAACATATCGGCGCACGCCGCTTAGTGAAGTACATGTACCTATATTACGAGAGGTATTTGAAAGACGTAGCAAAGATACCGGCGATTAATCGGCCAAAAATTCGAGTTCGGTCTTTTAGTGACAGTTTTCCTGCTAGTCAAAGGCATTTGATTACCACATTAATAGTACGCAGAGTGTAGCTCAAACCCTATTTGAACAGAAAAAAAAACGGGGAGGGGGAACATATGCGTCGCAAAATTCAATTATTCTGACGATTGAAAACTAATGTTTTTTAATAAATTCCATTTTATCATCGTTTACTCCATAGCTTTATAATTTTATTATATTATTAATTTTAATACGCCAGTTGATCGGCATCACACACAAGAGAGGTAAACATGACATCACAACGGACGGGGCGAGGCGTTGGTTTTTTAAACTAATGAAAAAAACCTTGCTAACTTTAACGAACGATTGAACCTGTCCTCTTATTTAGACCGGTGAACTACGAGTCCCCAAAATAAAATATAAAAAAGACCATTAACCATCACTGTTTAGTTAATTTTTTGGATTTAAAAAAAAAATGCTTTGAATTGAGGGCAATGCGGAAAGTGCTAATCAGACAATGCCAGGCGACAACATTCTCTTGTTAGTTCTCAAAACATTAGGGATATAAGGACAAGCGGTTAACCAGTCTTTTTTTGAACTGTTGGTCGGTCCTCAAAAATGAACGGTCTTAACAACCTTAATTTAATGCCTTTATTCCCCCATCACCAATTACATATTTTTGACACATATCTCGATCATCATCAGGCTTTAAAACTGTGCTATATAATAAATAAATAAATAACTAATTACTATAATTATCGCATACTATTGTTTGAAAAATCGAAATAAAAATTACCTTTTCACTTCGAATGTCCTTTCCCCCAAATTTTCCAGTAAAACTTCCAGCATCCCCAGATCCCATACCACTGGCGTGGTTTCCAAGCCAGTCTGGTACAGGTTGGCGGGCCTTAACGAAAAATAAATTTATATTATATATTGTATCAGCTCTATTTATTTCTCCTCTTTACGTTACTCACTCTATGAATTTATCTTTTAGTATAAATTTTTTATTGGTATTGGTAAATTACTCAGAAATTTTGTTTAAAGTCTTTATAAACTATATGAATTATTTAATATTACTCAGACATAATCACTTTTTTTTTTCATTAACTGCATCACTTAATATAATGCAGTTGATTCCAATATAAAAGCCATATAATTTGCTAATTGCAAAATTAATAAATTAATAGTAGTACTAGTTGTGACATATGGTAATAGACTTCGTGATTGTTTCTAATAAAAATACAATAAGTAAAGTGTCATAAAGACATCAGTTATTAGTGGTGTAAAATGTTATCATATTTACTGAACCTTTTGCTAGGCAGAATTTTTTCCACTTTCATTCTCCAAACGGGCAAGATTTTTTTCAAATTTTAGAGATATTTAGGGGTACGTCAGTAAAAACTCTATATCTTAGGTTCAAGGGCAAATATTTAAATGAAATAAAATGAAAAATAAACAAATATGAATTCTCTTTTGATTTACCTTTTTATACTTGCCCCGATGTCTGCCCCCCCAAAATTTCCACTTACTGAAAGATCCGATGTTTGCATAATACTAACACTAATGTCACGATCAATCTCTTCCTCCAGCTCAAAGTGCATTTTTATCAACTCAATTTCTGTTCAATTTAAGCCTATAAACCCCAATTTATCCCTTCATGAATCCACTTTAAACACTCTCCAAAAAAAATTGAAAAAAATGAACACATCAAAGAGAACACTTGTGGAAATGTAGTTGAATCTATCTACAACAGAATAAACAGGAAATCACATACCGGAAGTCTCGTGATTTAAAAAAAAAGAAGAAAAAAAAAAGCGAGATTTGAACTGATGGTATTACCGGCCGTTTTGCCCGGAAAAGACCTTTTTAGCCACTAAACATTAAAATAATCCTTTATAATTCCCTACAGTCAAGAATACAGACCAAGTGAGAATGCCCAGTTTGTTGTTTTTACCTCTTTCAGAATTTTAACTAAAGGTGCTGCCATTGGAAGGTCAGTGTCAGCATTAAAAAAACTTGTTGCCTTGCCAAGATTGCCACAACGACCTGTTCTTCCAATACGGTGAACGTACTCATCAATTGAAGATGGTAGATCATAATTGACCACGTGCTTCACACCTGGAATGTCTAGACCACGAGCAGCTACAGATGTTGCAACCAAAACGTACGATTTTCCACTTTTGAAATCAACCAGAGCTTCCTCTCTTTCCCTTTGTAGACGATCCCTGCAATGACATGGAGCAAAGAAGCAACTGTCTGAAATTTGGGATATATCAATTTTTTTTAAATGTATCCGTTGCTTTATAAATGTGGTATCCAATGCTTTCAACACACGAGCTTATCTTTTCCCATGAATATTTCTTTTTCCTTGTGATTAACTATTAGTTCATTGCATAGGCTTATTTCCCCTTTTTATGGTAAATTCAAAACTTGTAACATTAAACATGACCACATAAATATTAACTTATATTCATTTAACTCTTAAAGTCGCATAAGGGTTTCCAATAAACTTCCGCCTCAGTCTCGTAAGGATTTCCCGTATTACAATCCACTGGTTATGAAATTAGAAATTTGTGTAAATCAATTTATAATGTTATTGTCATAATGACTTCATTTTTTAGGCTAAGAATGGTAATTTTAAACATTCAAAAGACCGTACTGAGTTTAAAACAATATCTACCTGTAGTTTAGTACTATTATTTTAGTAATAAAGCATAGAGAAAACGTATCTTTGAAAAAAAAATTAAAACTACCAACAAAAACATCGCGATTCAAGCAATAACATTAGCACGGGCAACGGCCGCCATTGCTTGAAGTGGAATACGTCATTTTTCAAGCATTGAAGAGTTTATACTTTCCGAGAACTCATTTCTAACAAGGTTGGTATCTAGGGACTCTTTAGGACGCTTTACGGATAGCGGGCGGAGACGCATTACAATGCTTTGCGACTTACAGAGTTAATGATCTATTAAATGTCTTTTACGGACATGTCAGGGGTATGAAAATTACTGTAGGTGAGTGCGTGTTGACCCAGTGAACACACGTTATATAGACTTCTCTTTTTCTGTGTACTGAGTGCAAGCAAGGCAAAATCCTATAAATATGCGACATGACAAGAGACACTGCATTTTATAACTACATCAAATCAAAATATGCTAGAAACTTTGATGGATCCGACGACTATTAACTTTACAAATAATGCCCTACAAAACCAAGCAAGTCAATATTGAAATTGTTAACAGCAAGGCTTTATTTAAAATCAATTAAAGCTAATTTCTGGGTATCTATTTTGAGCATCCCTTAAATATATAGATTTCAGCCATGTCCTAAATTCCACCTACCACTTCCCCTGCATCGTAAGTGAATAATTTTGCTGCAAGATTGCACCCATTTACATTTACTACTTGACCAAGTTTCATTTGTACATACCCATGGATACTGGTGGTTGGAAAACCTGACTGACATAAGAATGATGCCAGAAAGTCTGCATTTCGTTTCATTTCCACAAAAACCAGAGTCCTGTCATTTCCTTGATAACAAAAACAATTTTTTATAAACAGTGGAAATGATGTTACTTAACTAGAAAATTATAAGTATAATTTTTGAAAAACACTAATCTGTAGCAAAATGATGCTAACACAATTATAGACTATCTACTATATATACTCGCTCTAAAGCCGACTTTTTTTGGACAAAATCTCGGGGGAAAAGTTAGGGGGTTAGCTTACAAGCATGTCATAGGTGATTTCTGCATGTACATTGAATATCAGTGTTACTGGAGTTCATCAAAGTCTGTGTAAAACATTTTACAAGATTCAACTGCTCTATCTGAAGCTATAAAATATTATTAAACATATGAGCATAACTTATTTATTCATTTGATTTATTTTTGTGAACGTTTTAATAAATTGTTTTACAAATTTTGTTTTCAACAATGAATTTTAAGCGTGTTTTTGCCACTGTTTACCAGACACACACCAAAAAAAATACCAGTAACTCTTGCCTAACAAAGAGCACAAAGACAGGTAGTACAAAGTAGTACTTTGTACACAAAGTAGTACTTTGTACATCTTCCCTGTTTTTTAAATCTCTTTGTTCTTCAACCTAAAGACCGATTTGGCTTGTAGTTAAAATACAATATTACAAGTACAACTGTAATAAAACTCAAATGAGTATTTAAACACAGTTTCCAACAAAGAAGTTCCAATTTTTTTTTTTATCCAAGTGAAATCATTGTAGATTACATTAAAAGTCATGTCAAATCAATAATTTTGAAACAAAACAAAACAATTGCTATCTACAAATTACTGCTAAAATTGGGTAGTGGAACGAAAAGATCATCATCGGTGACGCTACAGCCCATGTACTGGCCTGCTCCACCACATCCTGCCATTCGGTTCTAACTATGGCTTTCCTTCTCCATGCCCGAACCCCCCTGGTGTAGGTCAATTTCCACATCATCAATCCACCTAGTCTTGGGTGACCTGTGAGTGGTCTGCCCCCTGGTTTCTGTCTGTAATAATTTTTGGAGCTCTACATTCTGGCATCCTTTCAACATGTGCTGCCTAGCACAGTCTTCCTTTTTTAAAAATGGTTAATATTTGTGACTATAGGTGGGTCTTTGTACAAATGGTATAGTCCTTGGGTTTTACAAATTCTCCAGATATCATTTTCTATCATTGGGCCATATATTTTTCAAAGGATTTTCCTCTCCCAGGTGTTGAGCTAAGAAATTGACAAAATACTGATTGGAAAACCCAGAAAAAATTTTTGGTAATTTTTTTTGGTCCATGCACATCCTTGCGACCTCCTTAACATATATGACAATGACAAGAGCACTTTATCTGGTATGGTTCAAAGCTTGAAAAGACTATTATAAACGCAATTCTTAAGGGAAATTGCGTTTAAAGTGTGTACCATTTTGTTTACTCAGTCCTATTTTTTTGGGGGGGGCCAGCTTACGAGCAGGTTACACACTTTTTATACTATTCTCTTCCAAGAAGGGTGTCGGCTTATGAACCAACGGGCTATAGAATGAGTTTAAACGGTAGTTGAAAAAAAAGTGGCAGGAAATTAGAGGGAGTGACTTCAGTTTTGAACAATTTACATATAGCTTTTTTTATTTGTGGAGGTTTCAATTATATTGCAGCATTTATATTACAACAAATCAAAGTTAAAACTTTTTAAAGAACAATATAATATTGAATCTAAACTAAGGTTGTTAACGGTTAACCAGGCCTCAGATCAGGAGTTAATTTTTGGTTGCGTAACGGCATAATTGCAGAGCCAAAACATTGACTGTGAGATCAAAGCGTTTTCTTAATATTCCGGTCTATAAATAATATAAAAATGCACGCCATCACTGTTAGTGGAGTTGAGCTAGTGAAAGATTATCTTTATTCGCTTAGTTGAAGAAGCAAATGAATAAGCACTAACACACAGCTGGGCTGTGGTGTCAAAATTTGAACAACAGACAAGACCACAAGTATTACTATTTATATTACAAGAGGAAAGATACGCCTCACAGTACTACTTACTTTTTTTTATCGCTTAGTTGACAAAGCATAGAACCATACAGTGTGGCAATGTCAAAGGCATTTGACTTAAAATCAACAAATTGGTATAAAAAAATTTTCTAAAATTTATTTTGTGTGCTTTGGAAAAGAAGCACAGCGGGCTTAGTGACGTCACGTTAGTTTTGATGTGAATATCAGATGATGCAAGGTGAAAATTTGATACATTTTCTTTTTGGTTTTCAAACAATTAGGAAAAATATGGACCAGATAGTAGAACTGACTTTGATTAATGGTTAACCAGTCCTCAAAAACTAACTGACTAGACAACATTTGGGGCGATTTTTTTTTTTATTATATAATTTTATTTATTAATTTTTTTTATTGCTTTGATGGTCGCACAGCATAGGTGAACACTAACAGGCACTTGGATGTCAAATCAATGTGGGGCGAAAATTTGATGCATTCTCTTGTTGGTTCACAAAACAGTAAAAATAAGCACCAATGGTTAACCGGTCCTCAAAAACAAACGGTCTTAACAACCTTAATCTAAACTACACACCAATAGAGCCAAATGAATAATAATAAATAATATTTTGAAAGTTTGAATAATTTATTTCGTTGCAAAATCAAGGAAATGGCACAAATCAATTTTTTTTAAATTACTACAGTGCTAGTAGACAGCAACATCTGTTACACAAAAGGTTATCAACGTAGCTTATATGTAATGTACTGTCATTTATGTGTTTATTAGGATATGAATGATTATTTAATTATCAGGGTTCCCACATTTTTTCAAAACTTAATTCCTGACTTTTTCCCAACTGAAAAAAAGAAAATTCCTGACTAAATAAAATGCTGCTTTATCGACATTATTGCGATCAATTTTCCAGCTTTTTCTTTAAAAATTTACTTACACAATCCTGGTACATGTTTTAAATATAATGCTATCTTAAATAAAATAAACTTTACAAAACAATATAATAAAATAACACTTTACTAACCATTAACTTTCCAATGCCTGGACTTGGTAATATACAGGAATACATCCATAATATTAATATCATAAAAATATATACCGTAGTCAATTTACATAATTCAATGCATGTATACTGTAATAATGCTGCATTCTCGACCCAACGATGGGAGCAGAAGCTCAGAGAATACATGGACTGTCCTGGTTTTTTTTTCGTAATCTTCTCTGCGAGCTGGAGTGTCCTTAACCGTTTCCCCTATGGAGTCGCCGCGCGTCGCCGCTATCGGTAGACCCTTACAGTCGCCGAGAGTCGCCGATTTTGGGTTGTTTCGTTGCAGAGCCGATTCAACTTTTTAAGTAGTTAATTTATACTATCTTTAACTTTCCCATAGAAGAGCTATGAATTCACTTCCTTTTAGTTTTTATTTGATTATTTTTGGACGAGTAGTGGTTTTTTGGTAAAATTTCAAAATTAGTGGTTTTTTGGTAAAATTTCAAAATTAGTGGTTTTTGTGGTAAATTTTTTCGAAATGGATGGTATTCTGTGAATGTTTAGGGATGTTAAAGGGTACAATTATTATAGAAATTATTAAGATTTAGGGTGTAATTCTGGATATAATGAAAGTGAAAGTTGTTTTATGTTCAAATTGACGTAGTTTGACCTCAGTGACTGGGATATTGATACTGATATTTGATAACAAGTCTGATGATGCATTAGTCCTTGAAAGCATAGACCAATAGGTCTGGACATTGTAGGCCACTGGGATAATACAACTTATATTTTGTGTTTAGGGATTTTACTGCAGATTGTGACTTAAATATGAATTAGAACCATTTGTGTGGCACATGAGACTGTTTATGGATGTAATTTGTGCCAAGTTAGACTTTTATAAAAGAAATATTTCTCACTATCCCATGCAGACTTGATGCCAACTTCTGTCACCCGCACTCCAAGTCAACTCAAACTTTTTTTTTTCATTTTCAAAAAGGGTTTTTACTAATAAATGTTATGTCATCTGATACCTTGTCCATATTTCTTTTTTTTAACTCCAAATTGACTTTTATTGCTCTAATAGTTTTTATTTTTATGAATTTTTAAATAATGTATGTTGCAAATATGACGGAGTTATGCACCTTTTGTCAAGGAAAGCCTGTGTGTGGCTTAGTATTTGCATAAGGGCGAAAGGGTTAAAAAGGGTGTGGAGCGCTGACAAAATCTGGGATACTCCCCAGTGAGTAGCATCAATAGCTGCCTTGAAACTATTGTGTAGTGTATGAAGTCCACAAGAGCCAATGTCAATTAGCTGATGCTGGAAATTCATACTTATTTTTTCTTGCATTTTTTTAAATATGGCCCAATTAACATTAGGTCTATCCATAGACAATTGAACAATATTATTGAGTTCGATGCTGTTGACAACTTTCTCTTCGAAAGAGTCCAACACATCAGAGGCACAAGAGTGGCCAATGAAATCTGATGTGTAATAGCGAGTCTTGACTTTATCGTAATTCCACATCCTGATGTGAATGTCAAGTTGTTTCTTTTTAAGGTCCTTGTTTAAGGATTCGTCAAACAGGAGGACATATAGAGAATCCTTTGTTGTTCTTTCCAGCAAGGAAGTCAAATAAGGAGCAATACCAAAACATGACATGTACATTATTTTGGTTTCCCCTAAGCTCATTGATTGCGCTATTTCACAATTTGGAAACATCCGTTGGAATAGTGGCACAATGTCCGCTTGTGATGAAAATGAATAGTTTGAATCAACACATTTTAACACCCATAAAATTTCTGCATTAAATGTATCCTTTTTTGATATCAAATTGGACAAAGTTGACTGTGACTTTGGAGTAGATACTTCAGCAAAGTGTGTGGCTGAATTTGATGGGATGTCAACAGCTGGTTTATTTTTAGTGAACACTGTTATTGGAGACGATTGGCTAAATTTAAGCTTATCTTCATGTTTTTTCCCTTTCATGTGGGAGATGAGTGCGGTCCTGCCCATTGATCGGATATCAATAGATCAAGAACAAATCCTACAAAATGCATTGTGCACCAACTTGTCCCGGGAAAGCCATGGTTTGAATTCAAGTTGTTCCAACCACTTATCTTGGAAAGTACAGTTAGGCATAATTATCTGAAACAATAGATTTTACAAGTTATTTTAACATTATAAACTATTAATTAATGTTATTACAATCATGGTCATAGACTTGAACAATAATTATTAAAAATACTATACTAAGCTCAAATACAAATTTATTTTCTGTAGGGTAATTCATAAATTAAATAAGGAGTAGATTGTTATACTATTTTTATTTAAGTAAAAACCAAAGGCAAAGGGATAAAAATTACAATTACAGTAATTACAGATGACTTAATATACCTGCCTAATCCAATACAATATTAATTAAGCCCTAATAATTAATAATACTAATACTAATAGTACTGGACTTCTGAAATACTGTAATAAATTTATATACCAGATTAAATTAATTAAGAACTAGATCTGCCGATAACAAATATTCATTTCAGAAGTTTAATATTCCCTAATATCCCTTAAGCCTAATTAATATTAATACTATTATTATCAAATTCAAATACTGTAATACTCCTTTCACTAGTGACTACTATGACTCTTAAATTAAAAACCAGATCTGCCGATAAAAACTATATAAATAATTGACATAAACGAATACTCACCACAAAACTGTTCCAGCGACTCCAAAAATTCAAAGTTTGAAAGTTATTCATTAGTAAGAGCCGAGCACAGAGTATTAGAGAGATCAAATGATTGAGACTCAAGTGGCGCAAAGTCGTTTATCTCTCACAATTGAAATTGTGTCGGCATCGGAGGAACGATTTCAACGCATGCGCAGAAAAGTCAACACTAATTCTACAGTAAAATGCAGTAGATAAATGATAATGGAGACGTAATTGAAACGATTCGAGTATTATTATTTTTTTTTAATTATGAAATAAAAATTCCCGACTATCCTGAAAAATTCCTTACTAGAATGCTCAAATTCCCGGTTTTCAGGACCGGGAAATTTATTATAAATTCCTGACTATTTCCCGTTTTCCCGACTGTGTGGGGACCCTGAATTATATTATGTATGTTATTATCTCCATGTAAAGCGATGTGAGCCCAGTCCCTTGCAGGGATAAAGCGCTAAATAAATTATCAATTTATTATTATTATCATCACCAGCTTTAGCATGTGAAACCAACTTAAGGTTTTTTAAGTAAAGAGATATATATAGACGGTTTGTAACAAATCTTTCTTAAAAAAAGCAATACAAAGTTAAGCTGATAAAAGTATTTGACATTCTGTTGTGTATTTTTATGCCAACCATCGAAATTTAAGAAATTAATTCAGACCAAGCTCAACAGACAGTTTTAAACTCAACAAAAAAGATACTAACCTCCAGCATTCAAAATATCACACAAGGCTTCTCTCTTCTGAAGACGGTCAACCTCAAAGAAATTCTGAGAGACGTCGGTATTGGCTCCCCCAACTCTACCAACAGTAACAAATAAATAATCATTTAAAAAATCTCCAGCTAACTTTTGGATCTCTTCAGGAAAAGTAGCTGAAAACATCAGTGTTTGACGCTTTGTTTTGGGTGGCATCCCCATTGTTTGGACCAATTTACGTATTTCTGGTTCAAAGCCCATGTCTAACATCCGGTCAGCTTCATCAAGTATCAAAAATTGAACTTGAGCCAGGCTTATCTGTAAAGTAAATAATGAAATCAGCTATTTACAAACACAAAGCAGTGAATACTTAACATAGTTAATAATACAAAATTAATGACTTTAAGGAAATTACTTAACTCTTAATGTGTTAAAGCGTGATAATGCGGGCCACCTCGTTTTTGCCAGAAAATAAAATGTCTTCAGGGCATGAAAAACGATGTTTTTGACTTCCGGAGATTCGCGAAGTATTTTGGTAGTTTTACGTTTTTTTAAAAATACTTTATTACTAACATAATAATACTAAACTACAGGTATAAATAGTTTTAAAACTCAATACGGTCTTTTGGATACATAAAAAATCTTCACCTAAAAGATGAAGTCAGTATGACAATAATACTATAAATGGATTGTAAGCAATTTTTAAAAATTTCATAACCGGTTGATGGCGATTCTGGAGGCGAAGTTTTCTGAAAACCTTATGGCACAAGAAGACTTAAGGAAAACTAACATAACCTTAATTAAGATAATCAAATTTTAAGCATTTTAACCTTTCCACGAGCTATCACATCCAATAATCGGCCAGGGGTCCCAATGACAAAATGTGCCCCATTTTCGACCTGCCTCATCTGGTAGCCAAGAGAGGTCCCACCATACAAAACAACTGCCCTGATGTCAGTCTCGTAAGTGAATTTACGGCAATCATTGTAGATTTGCAGAGCCAACTCTCGGGTAGGGGCAACACATATTGCTTGAGGTAATTGCACCTCTTGATGCTGATCGGTTGTTAGACCATTATTTATCATGGCTGTAAGTACTGGGAGAATAAAGGCTGCCTTATGTAGGACAAAAAAACAGAAAAAATGACAAATTATTTTTAAAAATCAAACAAAATTAAGAAAAATGGCACAAGTTTTGATAAACCAAGAATCAAATTTAAAAACTAATAGTTTAAAATCAGTTACCGTTTTTCCTGAGCCTGTTTGAGCACAAGCCATTAAGTCTCGACCAGCACTTATTATTGGAATGGCGTACTTCTGTATAGGAGTTGGTCTGTCATATTTAGCACGCTTTATATTTCTTAAAAACGTAGGTTTCAGTCCAGCCTCCTCAAAGGTACTTATAAACCCACACTGATCCCTGCCGCTGACTTCCACAGGTATATCATCATACTTGTCAAAATTAATACCTTTCTGCACCGTGCCACTGAATATATCTTCTTCTTTTTCTGATGGAGTTGGGGGAATGTATGGAGCTTCTCTAGGTTTTTCTTAAGTAGAAAACAATATTTCCTCATATTAATTTTAAAAAACACCTAATTTATCAGAACTCAAAATAATAATCCAGATTGATAAGCCCTCATTTTTTCAGCAGCTAATATGTCTTTAATACTTGTTAATCTAGATATTCCTAGTAAGTTTATTTCACATTGCAGTTATTTAGATCAAACAATTTAACTTGACCTACTAGACAAAAATGTATTAATTTATGCAAATAAATTTTCTTCATAGAAAAAGTACTGGGCAAGGAACAATTATTACACAACCAATAAACTATTGCTCTATGATTATTTATTACCCTTCATTTTAAAAAAATAATTGTGTATTGGTCCTAAATACTGAAATATGCATGATAAAATTAGGCTATGATTAGATAATGCAAGGTTAAACACTATTTCTTATTTCAATGTTTTAGTACTATTATTTTAGTAATAAAGTAAAGCCAAAGCGTATCTCAGAAAAAAAAAAAAAAAAGTTAAAACTACCAAAAAACATCGCGAATCGAGCGATAACACTAGCGAGGGCAACGGCCGCCATTGCGGAAGTCGAATACATTATTTTTCAAGCATTGAAGAGTTTTTACTTTCCGAGATCTCATTTCTAACAAGAGTGGTATCTAGCGACGCATTACGACGCTATACGGATAGCGGGCGGAGACGTATTACAACGCTTTGCGACTTTAACTCTTAAAGTCACAAAGCGTTGTAATGCGTCTCTTCCCGCTATCCCTAAAGCGTCATAATGCGCCCCTAGATACAAATCTCGTTAGAAATGAGATCTCGGAAAGTAAAAACTCTTCAATGCTTGAAAAACGATGTATTCTACTTCCGGCAATGGCGGCCGTTGCCGGCACTAGTGTTAAGGCTCGATTCGCGATGTTTTTTGGTAGTTTTAACGTTTTTTTTCTCGAAGATACGTTTTCGTTATACTTTATTACTAAAATAATAGTAATAAACTACAGGTAAATATTGTTTCAAACTCAGTACGGTCTTTTGGATGCGTAAAATAACCATTCTTAGCCTTAAAAATGAAGTCAGTATGACAATAATATTATAAATGGATTTTACGCAAATTTTTTAATTTCATAACTGGTTGATCGTAATACGGGAAATCCTTACGGGACTGAGGCGGAAGTTTATTGAAAACCTTCTGGGGCTTTAAGAGTTAATGCATTTTTAACATATGTAGTGTGCTTGTGAAATTTAAAGGTTTGTTATATTAAATGTTAGTTGTAAGATCTTATCTTATTTTATATGTTACAGACGGTCCTTCTGTACAGAAGATTATTGCGTCCTACGTATTTCTATGGTTTGTGTTTAGTCCTGTATTCTTACTAGAGTTTTAAAAGATGATAAAGTGGTGGCTTTCCTGGTTTCCTCAGGCAACCCAATTCACGCCCGAATACCGGACGGAAAGAAAGAAAACTTGTATGTGTTTGTTCTTGCATATGGCATAAGAAAGGTGTTTTTAACTTTATGTCTATTTGAGGGTTGTATTAGGTTATCTTTGTGTTGTATTTCTAAATTAGAATTAATTGCCTTATGTATAATTACTAATTTACTCTTGGTTCTTCTATCCTCTAGTGTTTCAAGGTATAATGATTTAACTAACGGTGTTACTCTTGTCAGTTTTGAATATTCTCCAGTAATGAATCTGGCAGCTCTTTTTTGGATTTGTTCTAACTTATCAATATTTTCTTTGGTGGATGGGTCCCATACAGAAGATGCATATTCTAGTATAGGTCTCACCAGGGTGAGGTAGCATTTTAGTTTTATATCAATGTTACATTTGTAAAAGTTTCTTTTTATAAAGCCTAAGGTTTTGTTTGATTTTTTAATAACTTCATTGACATGGGGATTCCAATATAGTTTCTCATTTATTATGACTCCTAAGTATTTCGCATCTTTAGTTTGGGTTAGTTCTTTACCATGAATGAAATATTTTGAATTTATTTGTTTCTTTTTCTTTGTTACTCTTAGCAGTTGACATTTTTCTGGGTGGAAGGACATAATCCAGTTAGTTTTCCATTTTATTAATTCATCTAAGTCTTTTTGTAAAATTTTGCTTGCTCTATAGATTATACAATCATCAGCAAATAACCTAACTTTAGTTCCTGTTGAGATATTGTTGGGTAAGTCATTTATATAAATTAAAAATAGTAAGGGACCTAGGACAGTTCCTTGTGGAACTCCTGAGTTAACCTTTATTGGTGTATTATTTATATTATGTATATTTATAACATTTTCTTATTATTGTGGTTGCAATAACATTTGTAACTACTTATTTTTGTCATATAGTAGAAGTTTTTTTTGCTATATTAAGTCCATATGAACCTTGCACTTTTCCAGCATGATTATATTTTACATATAAATGGAAAGGGCTAATCAGCTCTTTGCATAGTTGAAAGCCAAGGTTTATCTTTATTTTAATGTAAATATTTCAACCGTGGGACACATGTTTTTTAAACAAATTTTTGAAAATGACAATTTTTTTCACTTTTTGAGGATCCTTGCATATTTCAAACTTGACATATATTGTTGATCTTTAGTTTATAAGTGCACATATTATTTCATTTAATAGATCTCTAGCTAACCTAAATTTAAAACATTACAAAATCATGATTTTTTCCCCTAAATTTTTTATTTTTTCAAATAACGATGCTATGCCATTTTATTGTCAATAAATTTTAAGGAGCTAACTACTTTATATCCATTAAAAAATTGAGTTTATTTTCTATGTACATGTGGTTGAAATGAAAGTGACTAAGTGGTTTTACATAATATAATTTTTCGGATATAGCCTTTCAAAAATTGCACTTGTTAGGGTTGTGAAAACAACAAAAAAAAACTGAAATTCAAATGTTCATAACGTTATCATTTATAAAGACATATGAACAAATTTGGTGTCCACAGTCTCATAATTGCTAGTACTTTAAAATGAATAATTAAAAAACATGTAGGCCCATTTTGAAATTTCAGTTCGTGGTACCTATTTATTGTAAATAAAAAAAAATAATTGTTATTGAAAATTTATTTTAAAAATTAAAAAGTACAGGACAAAAATAATTACAACGCATTAAAGAAAAAAATTCAAAAAAAAAAAAAAAAAAAAGCTTTTAAGGCTCATTGTCATTCCCTTAATTAAGCAGCTCTTCACTTCAATCCCTGGTGTATGAAACTAATAAATTTATCTGAAAACAACGCCAAGGGTAATCAGGTCTGATATATGTTTAAAGTAATCATTATAAACTTTGACATTATAAATCCCAATTTTAAAAAAGGTAAAGATGCTTACCACTAGAAGCACATCTGTAAATATAAATATTTTAAAATAAAAATTAGTCCATTGGGAAAGAAATATATTTTTAGAATGTGATTATCTAATAGAAAAATATACAAAAAACTTTGGGGAATAAATCCCATTAAATTTATCTAGATACTATGATTTTCTGCAAGTAATAGCACTTAAAAACTAAGATAAAAATATGAATATATTTTTTTTATGTGGATATTGGATAAAGTGTCTGAAATGAAGCAGATTGTACAGTGAATGAGGATTAGATTCAGCTTGTGTGATGGTAGCACGATATGGATGGTCAAGAAAATAATTATGCACACACAATCTAAAGCAATAGATATGTGAATAACACTCTGTACAGTTCGTTCTTAACAATGAATATTTTTGTGGTGAAACAACAGTTATCTATTACTGTATTCATCAGTCTGTATTTATCCTTGTTAGTGTGGGTAATGAAAGCCCAACAGCCAAGTTCATGCAGTAACAATTAGTATAAAATACCTACCCATCAGAATCTTCAGGCTTTGGCGTATTGCATTTCTGGCATACCTTTCGGAATGAAAAATTTTTATTCCCACAATCCCTGGTGAAAAATATATATGTATATTATTGTAAATCAATATAGATGATAAATCAGATTTGTATTATGATATAAAAGGACTTAAGAATAAAGATCTTAGATATTGGGTATAATAGCACCATATTGGAATAGCAATGACATATGCTGAATTCTCAGGCAGGAGAGACAAATGATCATTATATATTGGAAATCAAAATTTATGTTTTTGAATAAACAGGAAAATAACCTTTGACTCATGGACATTAAATCATTTTAAACACTTACCCATCAGGGCAAATCCATTCACCTTTCTGACTTTCATCTCTGCCACCCTTTCCAAAGCCCCCACTTCTTAAACCTTCATCATTTCCTACAAGCAGCATTCAAGAATATATGACAATATAAGTACATGTATATCTGCAATGTTCTGAGTGTATGCTTTGAAACAAATGTATATATCAAAGAATAGATATCTTCACAAGCAATGTTTAAACTTTTTTATAAAAGACACACACATTTTTTAAAAAAATGTTATCTGTAATATCAGAAAAATTAAAACCCAAGAAATAAATGGTTTACTTGCCTGATTTCATCCGGCCAAACCCTCCATCTCTCCCGCCACTGTCAACAGATAAAATATATTTAAATGTTGCTGCATGGTAATGTTGAATTGTTTTAGAATGCTAAGTTGTGTTTTAAATGTAGTAAACTGAACTTACTCCTGAAAGTTCTAAATAATTTTTTTATTTTAAACACATACTTATCTGGCTTTGCTGTGTCACACTTTTGACAATTTTGTCTAAATGCAAAATTGCTATTTCCGCAATTTCTGCAAAAAATTAAAAAAGCGAATATGCATATATGATAATTTGATTAATAATAAAAAGAGAGATTGTAAGAAATCTTACTATAAAAAGTATTCAAGAGACTAGACAACTGATAGTAAACTTACTCATCCGGACAGATCCAATCGCCAGGCTTCCCTCCCTGATTTGCACCTGAAAAAAGCACAAGATATGAATGTGTTGAGTATAACAAAGAACGTAAACTTATATTCTGATATGAGCCATTTTAACTTTACTTACTTTTTTTTTTTAATGGAGGAAGAACTAAACCATATGGCCTACAATCAAAATAAAAGTCAACTTACTAACTACGGATCGCTATCAATCTTAATCTTTTAAAATACAGCCATAAAATAATTTTTGGAAATAAATAACTGAAATAGAATTTAACAGATATTCATGAAACTTAATATTTTACCTCCTCTCCCTCTGCTTCCTCCAAATCCACTCCCTCTTCCGCCACCAAAACCAGAATTTCTAGAGCCAGAGGCATCTTCATCATCATCATCAAATTTAGAGGAAAACCCTTTGCCAAAGCCTTTATTTGAAGACCTATCAGTGTCCAGTCCTTTTAAGAAACCTCGTTCTTTTTCATTGCCTTCATTTTCAAAGTTTCTACCCCCGAAACCCCCACTTCTCCCCCCACCTCTTCCTCCATCATTTTGATGGGTTCTACCAAAACCTCCACGTGAACCAAATTGTTGCTGGTCTTCATCAGCTCTGATTGAACCTCGGCCAAATCCAAGAACTCGGCTCCCAAACTGAGGTAATTTTATTTGTCTGTGAACAAAATAATGGCATGTACGAAATATTAATGGAACTGAAACGGGACAAATATGCCAATATAATAATGCCAAGTTCAAATAAGTATATAATAATAATATAACTTATATAATTCTAAAATGTAGAGGTCTCATTATTTAAATGTACTATATACAAAAATATTTCATACCCTGCTGACATCGTGGAGCTTGAAATAATCTAAAAAGAAATTAATTGAAATTAACATATTTTAAGTCTAAAAAATGATTTCAGGCAGCATACAATCGAAGCCCTAAAAAATAAAATTTTAACTTCTGAGCCAAAAAATTTATTTCAAATTGTGAAAGAAAAAATGGATTTTGACCACCATACTGACAGTAACATTGTAAAATCTGCTCAAAAAGGTTGGATACATCAAGGCTAAATCATCAACAAGGCATGATAAATTAGTTAGCACCGTTATTGAAATTAGTATTGTATCACAATGACAGTGTTGTGGCTTATTAAACAATGATGTCCATGATCTGTGCAACAACTCACATTATGAGCTTGTCTCCATACATTTCTTTACCAGCCACAAGTCCAACTGACATCATTTAACTACACTAAACAAAGCCACTCCGGTCACTCTTCAAACATTAACACAATAAGCATGTCTTTCTGTTACAATTTGTCATTTTATTTACTCTTCCTTTCTCAATATTTTATTATAGCCAAATGATTTCTTTTCCTTTTAAACAAATTGAGCTTTTCTTTTAAAAAATCAGAGGAATTTATAATAAAGTTTTATTTTGCATTTTGTTATATTCATGGTGCTGAATGAAAAAATTATAAGCTGTAGCTGTTTATTTACTTTTGTTTTAGACTTGATAAAAGAATAAATGATTATTTATAAGCAACGGGGGGGGGGGGGGGGTTTAANNNNGGAGTTTAGAAGGTTGAAGGAAAATTATGGCAAGATTTTAAGAGAAAATCACAGTAACCAAACTGATTTAGCTGAATTAAAAGAATTAACTGATATTGTTAAAAAATGACTCACTTGAATCTTATAAAAATGAAATTATGGTTTATACTTTATGCCCAGTACATAAATAACTTTTAAAAAAAAATTATATTGTTGTTTGATCCTAGTTCTGTCACTGACATATATCCAAACCAATGATCAGCAGCTATACTGAAAATACAGTCCACTCACACCCTTCTTCCCTTTCCCCCAGTCTCATCACACATAGCCACATTAGTGGACAGACTAATAACCAATAACTAGGGCTGTGGAAATTAAATTTTAATTTCTCGATAAATCAGCACGAAAATGTATCGATTAAAATTAATTTAATCGATAAAACAGCGATTAATATTAAAGAAATTTTTTAATTTTTTAAAATTTATTGATACATAATTAATTATTAATAATTAATAGAAATCAATATTTAAAAAAGCTATTATTAATAGTCTTGTTTTTTTAAAGTACAAACTTCTCCATTTAAAAAAACAAAGATTTTTTAAGTGTAAACTTTAAGATAAGCTATTTTATAAGGAAATAAAATTTAAAAAATTAGACATTGCTTTTACTTAATTAACAATAACAAAATTTAAATTATCTTATCTTATGTGTTACAGAAGATTATTGCGTCCTGCGTTTTCCTATGGTTGTGTTTAGTCATGTTTTCTTACTAGAGTTTTAAATGATGATAAAGTGTTGGCTTTCCTGGTTTCTTCAGGCAACCCATTCCACGCCCGAATACCGGACGGAAAGAAAGAAAACTTGTATGTGTTTGTTCTTGCATATGGAATAAGACTTTATGTTGAACTTCTTATATATAAATTTATAACCTAACAATATTATATTTTTTAAATTAAGTACTTAAGTGCACAAAATATGAAGGAAAACAATATAGTGAAAAAAGTTTTTTTGAGGTCTTAGAAAAAAATTATAACTTTTGAAACACAAAGAATAAACAGATGATATTTATGTTTTTGTTAATAATTTGGCAATTCCTATACAGCTGTAATATGTTTATAATTTCAAAGTGCCTAAACTTCAATGTGTTATTTAACTTATTTTTATTGGTAACTATGTTTTTAAAATGTATACATTTTTTAAATTTTTATAGCTAAAATATTAAGTTAAACTACAACTTAACTTGTAATATGTTACTTACAAATCCTTATTTTTAAAAATATCTTTGAAAAATAATAATAGTAATTGTAATATTTTATCAAATAAATTTTTCTTAGAGCTCATTGGACCTTCATGTAACATGCCTTGAAATAACATTTGAGAAATGAGTCTAAGCAATATTTTCCACTGATAATATGCAGTTTTTTCCATCCATTTTTTTGTGTTGCTTTTAAAAACATTTAGCTCAGAATATTTTTTTAAATATCAGAAGGACAGGAAAAATAGGTCAATTAAAAAAAATGTAAATTGCCTGTTTTTGCTACTTCCCCTTGAAATTTTCATTTTAATGACATCATACATATTTATTTTTAGCTTCAGTCAAAATTATTGATTAATTAATCGGTAATTTTTTTAAAGTTAACGATTAAATTTAAATTTATTAATAACAGCCCAACTAATAACCTTAACAAATGAAAACTTCTATCCATCAGCTTTGTGTGAAATGGATTGGTTTAAAGCTCTAACAAACGAGTAATTAGGTAAAGTATTTAGTATATATTAATTTTAGTAAGTATTAATAACTAATGTCATACTTTAAATAATATTTAATACTATAAGGCCGATATTAAATAGTAAAATAACCAAATTACTTAAGTTGTTAAGACTGCTCAATTAAAATGTTTATTTTACATTAAATTTATTTTGACAATAATTGACATCATCTCTGCCATGTTGTTAGCTCTCGACCTTTATTTCTAGGTAACTCAGTGATATCAGTGAATAGCGGAACTAAATTTACGCTAACAGGCTAACAGTAAAGACGTGGACGTGTAACACTTTAATATTTTTTTATTAATTTATATTGAAATACTGGAATAATTGGGGGCCGCGGTGGTCGAGAGGCAAGCGCGCTCGACTAGCGTTCCGATGGTCACGGGTTCAAATCCATGGATTCGTTCCCGGGCCTAGGGCGTCCGCGAGTTCCACCCAGCTCCAAATGGGTGAAAAGTGGCTGGGTAATGCGTGGAACCCTTAGCCGTGGCATGTGAACGCTGCATCACTTGCCAAAAAAACAACTGCTGCCTTGCAGATGGTCTTGACTTACCAAAGGCTATGGAAGCAAATCCAGAAAATACAGCAGGCTGAAGTCGGAGACCACGGGCCAATTGGCGCAAAATTCGTGGCACGCAAAACTCAATATTCAATATTGAGAACGAAGAAGAAGACTGGAATAATTAATTTAATTTAACATCACTAGTGTTAGCTCTCTTACACTGCCCTAGTTCTAGCCCTGCATCTTAATCTTAAACATTTATAGCTTAACTTATAATAATAATGCCACTTAAGTCTTAAGACAACGCCAAAAAATGAATCCTGGTAATAAACTAATAATAATAATATATTTATAATATGCTCAAACTGAAGTTAAGATGTTAATTCCTGTACAGATTAAACAGGACAGGTCCTTATGATAAAGGGGTCATTAGGGGGTGCGGACGCCAAAAGCTTGTTAACAGTTAACAGGCTAACCAGTTAACCGGTCCTCAGACCAGGACCGGTCATCTTTATTCAGGACCGTAGGACCGTGTAACCGAAAAGAAAAAAACAACAACAAAAACTAGCGATAACGTAGTGAAAAAACAACATAAGCGGTAACGCGCCTCTCCCTCTTGCTTTGTCGCGGTGAGTAAAAGCAATACCACGATCAAGCTGGTTAGTTGTCGAGGCACTGTGGCTGTACAAGAGCTAACACAGTGCGCGCTTGATGTCAACAACAATCAAGGCAGAGGCCATTTCTATTTATATAAATTGTAGTCTGTTTCTTATAAAGACAAAGAAAGCTATAAAAGCATATGACCCCGTGACCTATCCGCATTTTCTGATCACCGGTTTATAGTCTGTTTCAGGCATTCANGTAGTCTCTCCCACCGTCGGAAGCAGCCCCTGGCGCCTAGCTCTACGTCAATTGAGCTTTGGCTTATAACCGGTAACTGCTGCTTCCCGTGTTTTGTCGACACCTTGCGGCGACGCTGGAGTGTCCTCTCCAGAGGTGATGCAAGCCTGGGCGGGTATTATGGAGAATTAGCTGCTGCCCATACAGCATATCCCCCCTCTCCACGTCAATGGTGTAACCAAGGGAACGACTTGCGTCGATGCAGCTTGGCTGCCATTGGCGTCGCAGGAGCTGCCGGTATGTACATAAGTCTTATGTATAGACCGCCTGTAGGTGCTCCAATTCCTGATTTGTATTCGGAGTTTCCTTCTCCTAGATGAACTACCAGCCAAGGTTTTAACGAGCATCATCTACCCGTAGGGGTGCCAGAACCGGGGTTTGAACCCGTGACCGATTTATATTTTTATTTTGGAATTGTTTTGTACCGCAGCGCACTAACACTTTGACCACCGCGCCCCCCTCACTAGCGATAACGTAGTGAAAAAACAACATAAGCGGTAACGCGCCTCTCCCTCTTGCTTTGTCGCGGTGAGTAAAAGCAATACCACGATCAAGCTGGTTAGTTGTCGAGGCACTGTGGCTGTACAAGAGCTAACACAGTGCGCGCTTGATGTCAACAACGGTCAAGGCAGAGGCCATTTCTATTTATATAAATTGTAGTCTGTTTCTTATAAAGACAAAGAAAGCTATAAAAGCATATGACCCCGTGACCTATCCGCATTTTCTGATCACCGGTTTATAGTCTGTTTCAGGCATTCAAAAACTTATCGGCGCACGCCGCTTAGTGAAGTACATGTACATATATTACAAGAGGTATTTAAAAGACGTAGCAAAGATACCAGGTGATTAATCTGCCCACAAATTCGAGTTCGGTCTTTTAGTGACAGTTTTCCTGCTAGTCAAAGGCATTTGATTACCACATTAATAGTACGCCGAGTGTAGCTCAAACTGTAATTGAACAGAAAAAAAACGGGGAGGGGGAACGTGTGCGTCGCAAAATTCAATTATTCTGGCGAGTTGATGATTGAAAAATAATTTGTTTTTTAAATAAATTCCTTTTTATCATCGTTTACTCCGTAGCTTTATAATTTTATTATATTATTAATTTAAATACGCAAGTTGATCGGCATCACACACAAGGGGGAGGCGTTGGTTTTTTAAACTAATGAAAAATACCTCGCTAACTTTAACGGATGATTGAACATGTCCTCTTATTTAGACCGGTGAACTACGAGTCCCCAAAATAAATTATAAAAAAGACAATTAACTTAATTAACCATCACTGTTTAGTTAATTTTTTTGGATTAAAAAAAATGCTTTGAATTGAGGGCAATGCGGAAAGAGCTGAACGCAAGTGGGGGAAGCGGGCTTTGATGCCATCAGACGATGCCAGGCGACAACATTCTCTTGTTAGTTCTCAAAGTGTCTCAAAACATTAGGGATGTAAGGACGAGCGGTTAACCGGTCTTTTTTTTAACGGTTAGTCGGTCCTCAAAAACCAGCGGTCTTAACAACCTTAGTTTGTATGTTCCCATTATTTGGAACTGGCAAACTGAGAGGAGGGCAATGAATGGGCCATTTTTCAACGCTGTGATGGGTTGACACCATGATCATGAGTGACATGAGCTACTGCACAGGGTGACACCTGCCCTAGTGACACCTCTGCCTGATGGTTACCTGGTTAGCCTGTCAAATGTCATGCTTAACCAGTCAACAACCTTACTTACTTAATTATTAATTATCCTTGGGCTGCTTAATTTATAAATGATAAATTATTTTTATTAAATTTAAATTACTGATTGACAAAGGACTTGCCTAGGCCTAGTCCTAGTGATAGTGCAGCCTAGGGCCACCATCACCATACTATTAAAATATTTGGTAATCCTGCAGTTTAGAGACATGTATTGAATTGTTTTATTTCGGAGTGAATTTTACTTTTCTTGTACTTGAGAGAAATTTTGTTTAATTTAAGAGGAATAGGTGCATTACTGCATTAGTTATTAATTAGTTTAGGTATAAATAAAAGTTTGGCTGAAGCGAAGTATGTCGACCGTTACGTCACAATGCTACCGGTTGCTGGAAAAGAAAGTTCTATAAATACTAAACAAATGATTATAAAAAATGGAAGGTTTTAGTTTTAGGGTTTGGGTTAGGTATAGCCATAACAGTTCATAGCAGCTTTAGAAACTTTAGACTTTAGACAGAATTTTCAGATAATTGAAGATTTTAGGGTTTGGTACAGCTATACTATAACTATAGTATAGACTATAGGCATAGGCTATAGAGAATTTTAATTTTAAAGCTTTTTAAAGGATGTGCTACAACAACAAAGCAGGCCGCCATGACAGTGACGTCACGGTCGACATACTTCTCGATTTTACCAAAAGTTGTATTACGTATTTTAGTGTATTTATTAGCTTACTTACTAATTACAGTGCTTATTTAAACTTATTACTTATTAGTATTAGTACTTATTAGTGGTTTTTTTTAAATTGCTAATTCAGCCTAATTCTAAGGTAGGTACTTCGATACTTGTTCGCACATCTTTCTGCGCATGTCGTAAATTCACGCAAAAACTGTCATGGCGTTTTTTGTTATTGTTTTTCGATTATAGCGTTACTTTTGCGTTCTACGTCACTTTTTTCAAAATAGAGAGCTCTTCTTCATTAGTGACGTTTACCGCATAATTGCTTAGTATTTTGATGCTATTTTTACCGCGAGGCCGATCTCGGCACCGGCACACTATAAATCTATTGCAAAGGGTATGAAATAAACGTTAAAATAAACTTTATCTTAACCGGTCCCATCTAAAGGTTAAATATACCCCATTTTGATTTTATTTTAAAACCTGAATAACTTTATTTCTTTAAAATTGGTTTTAGCTGAAAAAAGTTATGACTCCCCAAACTTTAAGGACTTGAGGATGGAAGTAGGAATATATCCCGAGTCATCCCCCTTTCAAAATACAAACGGGGTTGTCGGAAATGTCTTTTTAAAATCAATTTATCCTAAATACAATGTAATGCTTAAATATAATTATATATTGAACTGATAAGAATTGATCGCATTTAATAATAGGTTTAGTAAGTTTAATGATATTGAATAGAATAGTAACACCAAAGATTATATTTTAACTTGATTTTTCTGAGTAATGAGTTATTTCAATTACCCTTTATTATTTATTATACTATACTATTACTATTACTATTAACTATTACAATTAATTATTAGTAATATTAAAGTAAATTTACAAAGATATACAGTTCCAATTAACATTAGACCCTAATACTATTAGTTGTCTAGTATAAAAATCTTATAGTATCAGTGGATAGTATTAGTGTATTAGTATTTCAAGGCAAGGCATTTGGGTTGCTTTAATACTAATACTATACTTTAATTACATTTGTATACTATTAATATTATGTTGTATAGGCCTACCATTAAAATTTTAAGAATATAATTAAAAGTTTTGTATAAATAATATAATGCTAGTTCCACACTGCTACTTACCTTAGAATTAATAGTAATAATGGTGATGTAATACTTTTATTTAATTTTTTTTTTTCTTAAACAATTTTTGTTAAATCTCACTTACCATCTTATTTTCACAAAGATGAGGACATAAACTTTTGACAAACATTAAAATTAAAGTAATCAAAATAAATCAATCTAAATAATTAAAATTAAATAACATTACCAAGTAAAATAGGCATAGGAATAGTTACAGAGATAAAATAATATTCCATTGCAGAGCTCGGAATATCTTCAATTGCCAAATATTTAATGAGAATTTGCATACAATAATAATAATAATACAAGTTATTTACTCAGAAATTGACAGGCAAAATGTTCTTATTATCATTTAATGCTTTAATGAAATGAGTTACTAAAATCTTCACATAATTTTTAAATTTAACTTTAATTTTTGAAATTTAAAATTTCATTAACATGCAGTGTGGGGTATTTCCACAAATAATTTATTGTAACTGGCATTCAGTTTTATTTTAAGAGTCAAATACTTACCATTCAAACATTTAATTATGTTTATTGAATTAAATTTACAATTTAAATAATTAAAATACATTAGGCATGCAACTGTCAACTGTTTGTACTGATTTGAATTTCTATGTCTATATAATATATATAAAAAACAATAATTTTTGCCCTTGATTTTCTTCAACAAGCCTTCAAATATATTTTTTACAAAATTCAAAATCTTGATATAATTTAAACATTCCTTCTTCATTGTTTTGTAAATTGGATTGTGAATGTCTCCTGAAAATTTGATAACAATATCTCTAATATTTAAAAAGTTATGAGGGAAATAGTACAGAATTTTGAAATTTGGGTCACAAGTTTTTAAATAAATTGTATATTATAGGTTAAATAAGGGGCCAAAAAAATTGACAAAAAAATTCATAACTCTACTTCTATAAAAGATAGAAAGACAAAACAAGTGTTTTTGAAAAGGTCTTAGCAAGCCCTTTAAAATGATATATTATTTAATTTAAGCCTATTATTGGTCTACATTTAAATTTTCGGTCAAAGTACCTATCTAAGGCATTTTTTCGTTTCTCAACGACAATGACAATACTATCTAGTTGCTTTTCCTTCATTAATAGTTTTTTTTAATAGTTCTCTGGCAACAATTTAAGGTTTTTACTCACACTCACGTTGTCCGAGTCATCCCAATCCTCCATTTTTACTCTAATTAAAAAACTGACTCTAACTGTCTCTAACCACTGGTTGTGTGAAAAGTGTGTAGTACGATACTAAAATTATTAAATTCTGAAGTAATCGAGTACTTATTTAGCATTTGATATCGATTTCTCACCCTTAAATCATTTCGGTGTTATATTGTTTTTATTTTTTACTCAGCAACTATTGGTTTTGTTTTAGCCTAAGTTATACTTATTTTTAGATCTATTACTAGCAGACCCAGTCGTACGTTCCAACGATGTCAGTTAAAATGACTATTTAAGAATCCAATGAGTGATATGTTTTAAAAACAATTATGCAAAAAACCTACACGGAAGTATACAAAAAAGTCAAAATTTCCTAGCAAATAGATATATAAAATTAATAATTTAAAAGCTAAATAAAAATTAAAAAAAACATTTGGGGACGCCTGCCCCGAGGGAATAAACACAAAGAGTTCAGTTCCCTATAGTAATTATTTATAGACTCTTGAGGTTGGTTTCCCCCCCCCCCCCACTTAAATTGGCAAGATTCGTTATTGTCTCAGTAACTTAAGCTAGCACTAATTTATTTTACCACGTTTTTCTTAGTTTGCTTTCTTGTCTGTCTTTCCGGGCAAAAATTGAATTCCTTTTTTGAACCACTTCTGATCATCCAATTTTGATGAAATTTTGCATGCATACTTGATTCACATGACAATTTAATATTTCATTAATTATAGTACTCAATTCTACTTAAATGAAAACTAAAAAGTATAAAATAAAAATATTTTAAAAAAAGTTTTAAAGATACCACGTTTTGTGAACTAAAAAGAAGAAAATAAACTAAAAACGTGGGGCGCATTCGGCTGAAATTAAATGAAGTATCATATATAGACTGTGGAGGAATTTGAAACTGAAAAGTTTAATGTAATAGCATTAATAGACCAAATTTCAGCCGAATGCGCCTGACGTTTTTAGTTTATTTTCTTCTTTTTAGTTCACAAAACGTGGTCTCTTTAAAACTTTTTTTTAAATATTTTTATTTATAAAGGTAATATAAGGAAAAAAAAGGGGTCCCTTTGTCCATTCTGCACAAGATCTCAATTTCAAATAGCTGTTCATTTTAATTCAGTTTCATCATAAATATATTCCTCTAGATCGTTAAACATTGAATGGGGAAATATCTTAAGCATATACCAAAAATAGACATTCGGGGCTGCTATAAAGGACAAACACACACACACAGACATACTTTCATTTTTATATACATAGATATATAGTTATAGGGAAAAAGCACATTTAGGGGTTAGTGGCCTTCGGCCACACTCGGTGCAAGATGTCAATTTCAAAAATATTTTCATTTTAATTCAGTTTCACATCATGGATATATTTCTCGAGATCGTTAAAAAGTGATTGGGGAAAATATCTTTAAAATTTACAAAATTTGACATTAGAAGTTCATGGCCTTTAAGTAATTTAGGCTGATTCCTATTATACGTTCCCAAATGGGTTATATAGCAATTAATTCTGCGTTCTCTTCCTTTGTTTTTTAGGTTTAGATTTAGAAATTTTATTTGTTAATTTAGGGTTTGGGTTAGGTTTACCTATAATTGTGAATTTAGGGTTAGGGGTAGGTTTAGTTTTAGAATTTTAATAGTTGAATATTCCAATTTCCTCGTAACGTTGCATATCAAGAAAGATGGCGGCCATGTTGATTGGGAACGTTAAGTCGGATTTTACCGTAATTTAATATGGGCGACCAACATAGGCGTCGCTAGGAATTTTTCCAGGGGGGGGGGCAAAAAATCAAGTTTTTTTAATTTCCTAAAAATGAAGTCACGCGCCTATGGGGAGGGCTCCCCCAATTTTGTGACAAGGGCGGGGGGGGGAGTTTAAGAGTTGTGACGTCACTTCAAAACGCGCTACTATAAGCCAAAGTTCCACTTAAATATTCGATCTCTTACTATCTAGTTTATAAAGTTTTGCACGGATTACCGCTTGTTACGATATTAGAGTGTAGCCTTACACTAAACACACACTAAAATAGCAATAAAGTGTTTTGAAACATGCTCATTTTCAAATAGACAATATCACTTTAAGGTGGGGTGTCACAGCTCTTTGAGTCATATTGTGGGGGGGGGGGTCTAAGTTTTTGTAACGAAGTGTGACAAGGGGGAGGGGTAGGTTAAAATCGACCAAAATCACGTGACGTCAATTATGGACGCCCCTAACTGACAATGCTATACAGGTTTAATTTTCAATTAAACTTGAGTTATGTATAACATAAAGACTGCAAAAGAGTCTTAAAAATTAATAAGACTCACAAAATAGCGTTGTAATAGCTAGAATATAACATATATAAATGCATTTAATAAATCAAAAACGTAAATTCTCATAAGATAATCAAATTTCGCTGTGAAATAATATACATGTAAAAACTGCAGGATTGCCAAAGATGGGTAGAAAATTGTTTACAGGCTTTTTAAAAAAAAAAGCGACGAAAAGAAATGAAAATGCCGTTATAAGAAGATTTTGGGGCATCTGCGGCATTTGACTTATCATTGGCATAGAGGACATAAATACAAATCAACAGCCAGACACAGCTGAGGCTACTGATTCTAATTTGATTGTCGCTGACACTTATTCATTTTCTAAATTGGATATGTGAAGGTATGTCTGGACACACGACCTTTTAAATGAGTTGAAATTGCAGCGATTCGTGATTGATGGACCCTTGATAAAATGTATGAGTTAAGAGCTGACAGTGAGGGAAAAGAGGGTTTTAGTTTTTAGATATCCATGGTTATCAAACTATTCACCTTTGCTTTTATACTCACAAATGTTAAAAGGTGTCTTTTGTAATTATTGTGTATTGTTTCCGCAAAAAGTAAATCAAGGAATTCTGTTGGTATTTGTCATCAAACCATTCAAAAAAAATATCTAAAGATTTTAACGAAGATCCCCGTAGCCAAATGCTAAGCAATTGACACAAAGGCTATCATGAAGATGCGACTGCAAACAATTTTGTTGCATTATTGAAAGCCAAATCAGTTTCTATAGATGGGCAGTTGGTCTCATCATTTAGAAGACAAAGTCAAGAAAATCGCAACAAACAGGGTCCCATCATTTCTACAATCCTATTTTGCGGCATGCATGATTTATTACTTCGTGGAAAAGAAATATATGCTGGTCATTTTTATGACCTGTTAGAGTTTCGTGCAATTTGGAGATGAAGTTCTTGGTAATCATTCCAGGTTTACCGACAAAACGACCCCTGACAAAACGGCCACGGACAAAACGGCCCCGGTCAAAACTGCCCATGTCAAAATGCCTCGGGCTAAACGGCCCCTGTCAAAACGGCCCCTGTCAAAACGGCCCCTGACAACACGGCCCAGACAAAGTGGCGCTGGACTAATATAAGTTAATGGAATTAAATTTTATAATATTATTTTTACTCACCGACTCAGTGTTCGTTTTAGTTTAAAAAATAATAACATCACAAGCAAGAATTTAATAATAGTTAAACTATTTGGTAGCAAGTCACAATTGATTGTTGAGAAGAAATAATATCATAACGTCACAAGAAATAATTTTACAATTGGACAACTTTCGTAAAAGGTGAATAAATTCAACAAATGTTAAATTTAACTTAAAATAGAAAAAAAAACTTCATTAAATTTTTTTTAAAAATGTGAACAATTTGTCTGGGACCGCTTTGACCGAGGCCGTTTTGACCACGGCCGATTTGTCTGGCGTTGTTTTGACCGGGGCCGTTTTGTCCGGGGCCGTTTTGACGGGTCACCCTCGGCAACCATGCAAATCACTATAATTTATCGAAATTTGTAGGTCTCTCAAGCGTGAAGACATTGTTCGTGAAGGAAATAATTCAGTTGCCTTTTCTATACTTGCCGACGATACAAATGACATTTCGGGCATGGAGTTGATGTAACTTGGTGTTAGATTTGTCAAAAAACAAAATGGAAGAATGGTGGTCACAGAAGAAATCCTGGGATATATTCCAATTGTCTATAGAACAGCTGAAGGCTTAGCAGACACCATCATTAAAATCATTAGCATTTGGATTAGATATGACAAAGCTTGTTGGTTAAGGATTCATTTGTTATTCTAAAAAAAACAAATTAAACAAACTTTTTGTGTAATTTAAAGAAGACAATAAATTTAAGCGTTATTATGAACTAATACTAGTAAGGCGTGAGGGGCAAGGGATCGAGCCCACGAATAGCCACTATAAAAATGCTGAGAAATAACCAACGCTAAGAAAGTCCTCCGTTGACCTGGAGAGGGATGGGCGCCGCCAGTGTCTATTAAGCCCGGGAATGTTCTCATAGAAACATTGACATTATAATCCCCTACGACCTCGAAAAAAAAGAGGTTGTGGGACTTAAAATTTTTATTAAAAAATACCAGTAATAGTAGACGTTTCGGCTAATGCCTTCATCAGGCATTATTCGAAACGTCTACTATTATTTGTATTGGTTCATAATAAAGCTTAAATTTATTGTCTTCTTACACAAATAGTTTGTGTAATTTGTTTTTTATTTAAAAGCTTTATGCAGTCCCATTCTGTATGCTTTTGTTCTAAAATGGCAGGTAAAGAAGGAGGAATCCAAGCAATAATTTTTTTAAATACCCAAAAGCAGCATTTGTACATTGTAGTTCACATAAACTTGATCTTGTCGTGAACGATTTAAATAATGTGAATGTTATACGAAACACAATAGGAACAATTAAATCAATCAAAGTGTTTTCCGAGAAAATATTCAGCGAAACAAAAACTAAATCAAAATGTTTGTTTGCTATATGAAACTACATGGACACAAATATAAAATCTGGTGAATTTTCGCTAAAAATGGGACAGACATTTTATTTACAAAAATCAGTAATGTAATCAGTTATACTTGCAGATATAATTCTTTTTTATGTTTTATATTTGTACACTGTCTTCAATGTAATTAACTTGCGGGGAATTTAGTTCAGTTTTATTTAACAAATTTATGACATTTTTCTCAAATGTAGGGGGGGGGGGAATGCCCCCCTGTATACGCCCATGTCTACCAAGTTTTTGTATTGAATGTTTGTTTAAAATTCATTCATTTACTCAGTAGCAAACGCATAAACTAATTTTTATATAGCTCATATAAGCAAAAAATGACATTAACGGCCCCAGGACCCATTCAGGGCAAGATATAAAGTTCAAAACATCTGTTCATTTGAATATGGATAATAATGGATACATTTATCATTATCTGTCAAGAGTTTTATAATTGAATCAGGGAATAAAATCTTAAACGTTTACGAAAACAGGTATATTTTGGGCCCCTAGCTCTGAAGGAGTTGCCATTAGGAGTTTAGTGCCCTATGGTATTTTGATATTGGCTATCAAGTATTTATATACAAAGTTTGGTTAAGATCCATCAATTTAGCAAGTAGCTAGCGTTTAAACTAATTTTTATATAGCTCATTATGGGCCCCCGGCGCCCCATGTGTGTTTAATTGAAAAAAAAAAAAGTTGCCAGTTACCATTCCAGGAGCATGTTTAACAGTCTCAAAAATGTACTTGACGATCGGATGAATGGTTTAGTCTGCTATTAAGAACAAGCACACACACACAGTCATACTTTCATTTTTATATAATATATAGATATACACACGAATATATTGATGACTTATTCAATGCTAGTTTTAACGGTTAATTAAATCTGGATTTAATTTTTTAAATATATTTATTATTTATTGATTTTAAGGTCATAGTTTCATACCATATTATTATTTGTACGCATGATTATTCTAGAACATATCTCAATTAGCACGCATGATTTTTCTAGAAAGAATCTCTACTAGCACGCATGATAATTCTAGACAATATAGCCTACAAGATTCAACATTAACTAAACGAAAATATTAATAGCCGGACAACTGGCGTAACTTGTGGTTGGAGCTGGGTGTAGAGCAACGTTCCTACTAAGGTTCATTGGTCCGTGTGCAAAGTAATAAAACTCTTTGCAAAGTCACTTAGCGTCATTTTGTGTGTGTAATATTTTGCAAATTTACTGCGCGGTAAATCTAAACTGATGTGTGGCGTCGGTTAAATATATGTGTGGCCGCGCAGCATCACAGCTTAAAGGGAACATAAAAGCGTATGCGTGCGGGGGTTTGGATCGTACCGGGTGACACCAAAATGTGGAGTACGTATGTTCTAATATTCGGAAAATGCAGGCTGGGAGAAGGTCTATGGGGTTAGTCGTGAGGGAGTGTCACCATGACCTACCGCACTGGGTGACACAAACCCTAGTGATGCCTCTGGCTGGGTGACACCACCCATGTTTTCCCACAGTCATAAATAAAAATAAAAATTTCTTAACAAATCTTCACAATTTCAAAGACATGCGCAATTATGGGTCACATTTTTGGCATGTGGAAAGTGTGAAGATAAACGGATGTGTGTGATACTCTGGGAGCCATGTAGCAGTTGATTGAGAAATGTTCTGTCCCACTGAAATGTAATTTACTCCGTTTTCATCATTGGTCTGTGCGTGGGCCTACTAGCACTAGAATAAACTATTAGTACAAAGTATTAGTATTTTTAATGTGGGACGAAATCGCTACCAAGCGCACCACTCTGGCGGTCAAAGATACACGTGGGCACACAAGCAAAGGAAACCATGCACCCTCACAGCCACGGAAGCCATGCACCCTCACAGCCACGGAAGCCATGCACCCTCACAGCCACGGAAGCCATGTACCCTCACAGCCACGGAAGCCATGTACCCTCACAGCTAGGAGACTACGGAAGCCATGCACCCTCACAGCCACGGAAGCCATGTACCCTCACAGCTAGGAGACTACGGAAGCCATGCACCCTCACAGCTAGGAGACTACGGAAGCCATGCACCCTCACAGCTAGGAGACTACGGAAGCCATGTACCCTCACAGCTAGGAGACTACGGAAGCCATGCACCCTCACAGCCACGGAAGCCATGCACCCTCACAGCCACGGAAGCCATGTACCCTCACAGCTAGGAGACTACGGAAGCCATGCACCCTCACAGCCACGGAAACCATGCACCCTCACAGCCACGGAAGCAATGAACCCTCACAGCTAGGAGACTACGGAAGCCATGCACCCTCACAGCTAGGAAGCTACGGAATCTTTCTACCCTTACAGCTAGGAGGCTGTGAAGCCATTACCCTCACTGCTAGGAGGCTACGGAACCCATGCACCCTCACAGCTAGCATTGAAGAGAGATAAGCCAGGTGAAATGCGTGGGGGTGGGGTGGGGAAAGAGGAGCTAGAGCCAATGCCATCATCCCTGGAGTTAGGACGGAAATCGCGGAGAGTGATATTGAAAAAAGTTAACGAATATAATGTTAACATAATGATTGAGCTCAATGTATTATATCGTATTTAATGTTACACTCAAGCAATGATATGGCTGGTCTCAAAATATATCATCTGTTTTAAAATACCGGTGTCTCATAGATACTTATATTGAAATATTACTACATTCTACATCATATGAAAACGAATTAGGAACCAGTCGATGTTGTAGTGAATGTAAAGGAACCAGTCAGTGTTAATTGTAATGAATGTAAAGGAACCAGTCAATGTTGTAGTGGATGTAAAGGAGCCAGTCAGTGATGTAGTAGTAAATGTAAATAACCCAGTCAGTGAAGTGAATGTAAACCGGTCAGTGCTGTGGTGAAAGTAAAGGAACTAGAAACCAATCAGTGTTGTAATTAATGAATGTAAAGGAACAAGTCAGTGTTTAAATGAATGTAAAGGAACCAGTCAGTGTTGTAGTGAATGTAAGGGAACCAGTCAGCATTATAGTAAGGAATGTAAAAGAACCAGTCAGTGTTGTAATGAGTTTAAAGGAACCAATCAGTGGAGTGAATGTAAAGGAACCAATCAGTGTAAATAATGTAAAGGAACCAATCAGTGGAGTGAATGTAAAGGAACCAATCAGTGGAGTGAATGTAAAGGAACCAATCAGTGGAGTGAATGTAAAGGAACCAATCAGTGTAGATAATGTAAAGGAGCCAGTGTTCAGGTGAGAATGTTTTGGTGTTGTTATATTATAAATGTTATATCATCTAAGTACAGGCAATAATTTCTTTTCAAGTACGCACTAAAACTTTCTTTCACTCATTTATTTAGAATTTCCTGATTTCACACATTGCCTACAACACAGCCACTATTAATTTTAATGTGTTTGAAACCTCTCCACAATTCACGGTCTTAGAGCGTGCTTGCACCTTTGGCAAGACATTTTATTTGCAATCAATTTTTACACATGAGCATAAAGTGGTTTTGTGGCTTTAGGAGAATATGTGTTTATAGTTTATGTATGCACCACATGTCAAGTGAACACGCAATCAAAAACAGGCATTTAAATTGAACATAAAATTAAAAACAAACGCGCTGGTTGTCTGGGATTGTTCAGCAATGAAGTTTAATTTCTTTGTACTTTGGGACGTGTTCCATTGGGTCCGAGAGGTAGGAACTGGGCGGTCTACACAGAGAAGAAAAGGGGGAGGGAGGGTATTTACTTTCAATTTGAGATTACTTCGGAACATATATCCTTCACCTCCCCCACCCCCACAGATTTAACGCCTTTTGGGATTGTCCAGGTTTTAACAATAATAAGGGGGAGGAGGGGCAGTTGAGTTGCTGAGTTCTAATTAGTAGTTTTTGTTTATATTTATTGGTGTTGGGATGAGAGGGAAAGGAGGAGCTGTCCCTAAATGTTGTCACGCACCTAGGGGGAGGGGGAGGGGTTCATGCATTTGTGTCCAGGAGGGGGTTGGGTTAAGACATGTTTTACATTACTTCACGCGTGTTACAATAATAAAGTGCAGACTTACAACTACACTAAATATTTATTTCAATTACGTAAAAGTAATTTTTAAAAAAATGCTAATTATCATTTAGAAAATATAACTTTTATGGAGGGGAGGTCAAAGCTTTGTGAGATGGTTGTATGAATGTGGGTATGTATGGGTATGTGATTGTATAAATGCAGGGGTCTCCAAACTTTTCTGCCTGAGGGCCGTATTAACTGTTTAACAACCAGTTTGAGGGCCGCGACTACACACAGTTTTATTTTTATGGTAAACTACAGGTAAAAATAGTATTTTTTTAGATGAAAAGGTCTCAAGGTGCCGGATGAGAGGGCCTCACGGCCGCATCTGTCCCGCGGGCTGTAGTTTGGAGACCACTCTATGGGTATGTGGTTGTATGAATGTATGGGTATGTGGTTGTATGAATGTATGGGTATGTGGTTGTATGAATACATGGATATGTGGTTGTATGAATGTATGGATACGTAGCTGTATGAATGTAGGGGTATGTGAATGGAAAGATTTATTCGAGTTTATATATGAGCAATTTTATAGATGTACCAGGTGAGTTGGATCATTGTTAGAGTGGGATTCTTTGTTCTTGTAATTGTGTGGGTTTATGTGTGTAATTGTGTGGGTTTATGTGTTTAATTGTGTGGGTTTATGTGTTTAATAGTAGATTTAATTGTGTGCTTCTGTGTGTTTGAAGGTGTGTGTGTGTGGTTATGTGGGTTTTAGGTACTAGTTTTAGTGTAAGTGTTATGATGAGAGTGGTTGTGTGGGGTTATGAGTGTGTGTGGTTGTATTGCTTTAAGTACAACTGTTCCAACCGGATGAAGATCCGGTGCCCCTAGCCGCGCCCTTAACACCATCACTCTGCTTCACCAATTAATTCCGTCTGCTCGAGTTCCAAGGATGTGACGTAACAGGCAGGGTAGATAACCCATCATTAAATGTTTTCATTGCCGTTTGAATTTTTATAAACATTAAAAATTTCTAACGGATATCTCCTGTCAAGGGAGATAATGAAAGTCGTGCCAAAGACATCATATGCTAATGATAATGGCTAATTGGTTTCTTTGTTATCAATTAGAGGTTGGCAAAGTTCTTGGGGTGGTTTGGGGAGTTGGTAGAGTGATTGTGAAGGAATATGGAGTGCTATGATTGAATAGAGTTAGTGAAGTGCTATGATAGAATAGAATTAGTGGAGTGCTATGATTGAATAGAGTTAGTGGAGTGATATGATTGAATAGAGTTAGTGGAGTGCTATGATTGAATAGAGTTAGTGGAGTGCTATGATTGAATAGAGTTAGTGGAGTGATAGGATTAAAAAGTGTTTGTGGAGAGCTATTTTGAGTTAGGGAATGTTTGGCCTTCATGTGCAACAAGATAAATTCACTCTAAATCATTAGAAGACATTAAAATTTCCTTTATCTTATCATTCGTGCATTACATTAGAATTAGCAAATGTTTAGTTCTACATTAAAACTGAATTAAAAAGAATAAAGAAACAATTAAAAAATTAGTGACTAGTCTAAATATTTTCAATATATTATATTGATGCGAAATGACTTATTGAACTGGTGAATGTAAACTTCTCCGTAACAAAACGTAATCACGTGTTTTCTCGTGGTTTTTAAAATGAACGATACCACAATTAAATAAAAGTATCGATTACATGGATGAGTTGCCAAGTATTAAAACTAATCAAGACCACGTGCAAACTAAATTTTGTTGGCGGGAAATACTGGGGAAGGAGACATGGCTAAGGCTAAGGCATGTTAAAATAGAAGTTTAATTTACAAAACAATAGTTCCCAATTTGGCTGACTCCGATTACACGTTCTCAAAAGGGTTATATAGCAATTAATTCTCCGTTCTTTTCCTTTTTTTTTTAGGTTTAGATTTAGAATTTTTATTTGTTAATTTAGGGTTTGGGTTAGGTTAAGTTATATTTGTGAATTAAGGGTTAGGACAGTTAGGTTTAGTTTTAGAATTTTAATAGTGGAATTTTCCTATTTCTTTGTTACGCGGGATATCAAGAAAGATGGCGGCCATGTTGAGTGGGAACGTTAATATTAAAACGGATTTAACCCCAAATTCATGTTTTAATTAAAAGTTCACTTTCGGTCGTCAATGCGTAGATCTATTTTAAGTGTTTTTGTGCGATTTGAGTTCGGTTATACTCTCACGAGTTTCTATCGAAATTAGGTCTATAGTGATACAGATTCTTTGTATTTTACATGCATATTCTGTCAACAATATCCCCGTAAACCACCGCCTCCCCAAAGCACATAAATATCATCTAACGCAAAATGTCAGACACAACGACTCAACATACTTCGAACGCGCAACATTAGAATGCTGAAAATTTCATGTCGGTATTTTTTATCAGTATTCTTT
>MUZC01004571.1:364790-392181 GCA_002072015.1 Radix auricularia | reverse complement strand
GCTTCCTGCCAGGGAAAATCTGGCACTTAGACTTCGCAACACTGGGTAGAGAGTGTATAATAACCCCAGTGCAATATTAAAAATCTTAGTAAAAAATGTATTTTAGGTATGTGTGTGTGTGGGGATGAATGCAGATAGTTAATAAAGGGTAAGTCCATACCCAGAAATTCCACACAAATTGTTATGCAGTTTTGTGATAAAGGCTGTCAACTGAGAACAAGTAACGGAAAAGTTCCCCAATTTTATCGACCGATAGTGTACATGTTAATGTCTACCACACCAGTAAGTGTATAAATAGATTGAAAAAGGTTCCGTCGTAGTAGTGTGAGTGTTGTAAAATTATATGAGTACCCGATTTACCCCTAGAATTAATAGAGGGCTAACAGGGACTGACGGCATCTGAAATTAAGGAAAATTGTAGAGCCACTGATAAACTTAACAGGTTTTAAAAAATCAATCAGTAATGAATGTGTCGTTCTGTATTTTACTCAATAATTTTTATAAACTACACTACTGGATATTGAAGAAAATAAAGGGGGGGGGTAAATTAGTAGAAATCTGGACCCACGCACCATAAAGCGGCAGGAGAAAAATAAAGACACTCCGAAATCTATTATATCATTAATTACTAATTAATAATAATAATTAGCTATTAATTAAAAGCAACACATTAAACATTTATTTTGAGATAATCTTTGCTCTGTAACACCAAGGCATATATATTTAAATGAACCATAATAACGATGTTGATATTATTGAGGACTGACGTTTGCTTGGATCGCAATTTAAGCTAACAAATTTGGGGATACTGATTACATACAAAATTCTTCAGATTGGTGTTATAGTAACACGTGTATTCTCTTTAGTACAGGATTCCACCCCAAAACCTAAACGTACTTCTACGGCACATATATTTTGACCACACACAGACGTCATAACTTTATTTTAAAAATAATTTTGTTTTATCATGGGTAGGTTGAACAAAAGTTACAGAGATCATCAAACAAATTTAGATTTGTTGAAATAAAAGAAGTTTCTTATTTTCATGAGATTACTTTGATTATTGTATATTTGTTCTAGCATGGCCTCACGGTCAGATAAGATACCGTAGCCTAACAGATGGAGATGACTTCTTCCACTCTTGTCAACGTATCCCCAAAGATTTCAAGCCACCACCACCTACCCCCTACCAGCGACAAGCCGATCGATACAACGGGAATTGCTCAATACCGTCAAGGCGCCCCCTCACTCCACCATCATCTTCCCAGTGTCTTCCGCACGTCTTTTCGGTTTGTTGGTAGTTAATGGTGTCTCAATGTCTAACGAATGTCAGTGGGGTGTCTATGGATCTTAAAACCGCGAATGGCACTGAACTGGTTTCATCAATATCTCACACAGGAAGAAAATGATCCATGGAGATGTGTAGAAAATGATATAGCCAGTGTAAATGTGTTTTTAAAAAAACAAAAGATTCGCATGGCTCGCAGTTCTGTGAGACAGAAGAACATTCCGATCTCAAAGTTGTCTTGCTTACTGATAGTTCTTGGAGTATATCGAATGTTGGAGTCCTGTCTACAATTTTCATTGTTGTAAATCGGAGTACTCCAAAATTCTCATTGTTAATCGTCAGATAAAACGTGTTAATGACACACACTCCCTCAAGCTCACTAACACTTATAACGCCCAAACCCCGTTTTCCATTAAACCCTTAAAACACAGACGTAGTGTGTCAATCACTCAAGAGTATATTAAGGGTTAGTGTTGAATATAAACCAAACGTCACTATTACTGTTGTTTCCAAGTCAGGCGAACATGACGATGAACTCAAGACCCGTATTGTTTGTGTTTGTCATCTTGACCTGGTCACGTCTTGTGTGGATCGATGCCGATGACAGATCCAGCTGAGCCCTTCTGTTCCCCGGGTCTAATAGGGGCTACCCTCTCCCCTTGCCCTTCTGTTCCCCGGGTCTAATAGGGGCCACCTCTCCCCTTGCCATTCTGTTCCCCGGGTCTAATAGGGGCCACCCTCTCTCCCTTTGTCTTTCTGTTCCCCGGGTCTAATAGGGGCCACCCTCGCCCCTTGCCTTTCTGTTCCCCGGGTCTAATAAGAGCAACCCTCACCCCTTTGTCTTTCTGTTCCCCGGATCTAATAAGGGCAACTTTCACCCCTTGCCTGTCTGTTCCCCGGGTCTAATAAGGGCCCCCTTCTCTCCTCTATTGTGGAGAGAAATATTTTGTACGTTTTAGCAGCAACAGCGATCTGAGGTTTAATTTTTATTCTAATTTTTACAAGATGTTAGAAAATGTGATATATTTTTTATGAGGGAAATATCGGATTTGTTTTTTGTACATTTTATGGTTAAAAGATAATCATGGAATTGTGAATTTACGACATTCGTAAGTCTGCAAATGCCAGCAACAAGTAACAGGGTTAGAAAGTTTGAACGATACACAAGTCGGAAACCAGATTTTAATGCAGTGTTATAACCGTTAACTAAATGTGGGCTACTTATCTTATGTTTTCCCACAAATTGCGTAACGTATGACGAGATTCACAAGACATGAACAGATTACGGATTAAGGAAATAATGTCGAAAAAAAAAGCCAAAAACACTTGGCTATCCAAAGATTTGTAGCGCAAATTACCCGTTTCGGGCTCAGGTTGTCAAGCATGAGAAGTTAGTCATCTAACGGCTTGACTTCTTTGTAATGACGAAGGAAGGGAAGGTGACGTCATCTTTAATTTTCCCGTACCTCAATGTGCTCAAATTAGCGTTTAAAAAGCTTTAAAAACAAGTTGTAACGTATACGATTTTGTAAATCTTTTGTAATATCCCTTTTAATGGCATAAATAAAATGCATACAACACTTTTTAACACTAACAATAGCTATGTGGATCTCTTAAGTCGTGTGTTAGGTACTAATTAGACAATCGGTTAAAGGATTGAAATAACGGGGAAATTTCTGAAATTTCGTTTTTGTTTATTGTACTGAAGTTGTGACAGTTACTTAGTGATGACAAATTCAATCACGCATTTTCTAAGACAAGAAACGTGTTTTGAACAAGGCTTATACATGCACAAGGAAAGAATAAGCTTCTTGTTTCACTGAAATCGCTTTTTTTGGGTCCAAGGGCAAATCGCTTTCTCGGCTATTTCTCAGGACATACCAAGCAAAGAAAGGACAGACGGAGAAAGAGTTTAAGACCAGCTTCATAAATCAAGAAAATAATGCAATGTGTGTACAAAAGCACATTTAAATATAAAAAAATAAAATATAGAAAAGACATAATCAGCGACCGAATATTTTCTGGAGGCCCTGTACCGGTATTCCTCATTTATTTACCACCCAATGAATAAAAAAACGTTTGTCTCAACGAGACGGACAAAAATTTCTGTTTCACTTCCGGGATCCTGATCCTACTAATTTTTTAGGAAAAGACTTAACGGATTTTTTTTTCTCAATTCAAAACCATTTTTTTTTATTTGACAAAAAATTGCTTTGAAATATTAATTGAGAAATTGGAGATTTGAATGATCGACATGAAAAGAATGTTAACGTATCAATGTTTTTTCGTTTGAGTTATATTAATTCATTTCTGCCTAAGCATATTATCGACCTGTTAAATAAAGGAAAATAGGTTGACATTGAAGCAACTAGAGCAGCCATTGAAGCTACTAGAGCAGACATTCAAGCAACTAGAGCAGCCATTGAAGCAGCCTTATCATAGTCCATTCTAAGCAAATTAATTTTAGGGAATTCCCGGTAAATACCGCCATGAAGGCCACTTCGTGCCCAGTTACCTGTGACAAACAAACCACAGGCCATAAAAAACCTTACGGCTGTGATACATTACGCAAAGTGGACAGTGAGGGGAGATAAAAAGTGCTTGCAACTTGTAATAATCAATATACCCATATATGACATATATATGATATATGGGTTTCAGTCATTGTTAATGTCATGTTAAAATTTAATTATCACAAGTTACATATAAACTTTTAAAAAATATATACGGGTAAATAATCAAGTTAATTTAAATAATATGAACAAAATACGGCAGGTAAAAGAAAATTGACCATTTAAATGTAAATAATGCTTACTTCAGTAAAAAATGGAGAATTCAACTTCAAAGACTATTATTTATTTTGGGTTACTTTAAGTGTAAACATTTACGAAAAGGTTTATACATGTGGCAGTGTGTGTCTTTATGCTAACGGGTTTGTATAATCAATCGGACCTTTAATAGCGTCAGTGATTAAACATACGAAAGAACATTCCCAATCACACAATAACAGTTCCATATCCTACCTGGGTCTTCGATGCGCTACAATGTATCCAGGAAGTATAGTATAACATTGGTCATCGTGATCAATGGGCAAGAAAACGTCGTCACTGTCAGCATCGATAAACTCCAAGTGAGCGCCCATAAGTCGAACGTGCTCTGGGGTCAGGGGGTCCTCAGGAGCCGACCCACGACCACGGCGGGGAAGACAGCTCCCGGAATCCACGTGTCCCGTGTGAACTACACGGAGGGGCGAAGTCGTCGAGCTGGCCGTTGTGCTGGTGTTACTACTGCATTTCCTTAAATCCTCCGACACTCCGCGTACATAGGTACACGGCGTCTGATCTCCGCTGTCAAACTGATTGAAACAACCGCGAGAGCGACGGTCGTTATCACGGGTCCCATCACCTGGCACGGGCGGGCTGCCCCCTTTGACACGTCCACTGACCGCTGATGAGGCATGGCGTTGTACGGTCAGATCTTGGTCCAGATCCGTCTCCTGATAGACCAGGTGCCGCTCCGGTGGCCGGGAATGGTTTCTGGAACGGTCTTCCATACCGTGACGAACCGCAACTGACCGTTCAGAAATGCGCCCTGAACATTGCGCAAGGTGGGCGACGGTCCTATCTTGCAACTGTGACCACTCTGTCAGCAAGTCGAACTTCGGGCCAACAGAACACCGCGGCAGACGAGCGACGGCATCTTTATCCTTGTAAATGAAGAAATAAGGCCTTTGGACAGCGCAGTTAGGTCCATAGCAGCAAGCTCTCCCTGGCACCGGCGAGTATTGACAACTGGCCTTGTTGCTCGGCGGATCCCCGGTCTTATCCGTGTCATAAAACTCGCCTCTCGCATTTGGTCCCACCCACGCCCCCCGTCTCCCACCGTCTGACAGCCAACTCCCTCGCTGCGCCCCGGGCCTCGACTCCACAGATTTGGATTTTAGAGAACGGTGCCTCGTCTCAGCGACCTGGGACCCGAGGCGCCAATAGTTCCCATTTCTCGCTGACCTCCCGAGTGACCCCGCCACTATATTCGGCACTATGAAATGTTGACGTGCCAGCCAGCTCTGATGGTGGTAGACCTGTGACGTCACCCAGCTGTGGCCCTTATCGACTGGTGGCCAGTCGTGGACAGTGCCTGCCAAAAATACCCGACCTGGATTGAAATTATACTTTACTGCCCTCGGGTCAGCGGGCTTCCGTGAGGGTGGTTTATTTTTTTGGTCTCGGGTCTGGCAATCGCGAGGATTGAAAGTGTCGGCCACCGTGTCCAAGACACCGAAGAGGCGTCGGGAGCTGGGGACTGCGTTGGTGTAGGGAGGATGACCACTGGGCATCAGACAGACTGGACCGTCGACACTGCCGGTTTTACCGACCAAATAAACAAACATTTTTCCCCCTCAAATCTACCAGCATAGCAGTCATATTCTAGAGTCAAAACAGACTTATAACAAAAACACTTGTTATATTTTTAAAAAGTCTCTTTATATCCATACCTAAATAATTAGAATAAATTATTTCTTAAATAATAATTAACTTAAGCTTTAGGCGGGATAAACATTGTTTTTTTTTAATCCACTAAATGACACTTGCATGTGCACTCTAACAACATATTATATCTGGATCCACCAAACTCTTCACTCCAACAGATACAGACATCATTACGATCACATTAAGGCGTTGGTCACAGTATCCACAAGAAACTCCATAACTGCCGAGAAACATCGATATCCATTGGTAATTGGAAGCCCCACGCTCTGCCCGTAGTCCCCACCCAAAGAGCCAATTAGGCTATCTCCGCCTATGATTACCCGACACGCCGGGGTGAGACCTCTATGTAATTACGTCTGGCACAACTCGCTCACACACAGTGTGGTTATCTCAGTGTTTGGATCAAAGGTTTATTACGGCGTCACAGAGTCACAGTTAGCATTAGATAATCACAATCATTAGTCAATGGGGTCACTCGCGAGAGATTATTCGGCACTAATAAACAAGTGCTAAAACTTTTGGTATACTTGTTACTTCTCCTGAATAAGTAATCAAATTTAATGGGGAAAAAGTTATAACTTTAGAGCAGAGTTTTTATGAATTTTAATGATTAACGATAATCACATAGTTTCATCGCTAATCTTAAGTCATTAGACATAATATGCCGCCATTATCATCTCACTTATAAGTAGTAAAGTATTTTTTATTTAAAAAAATAAAAAAATTCAAACGGTTGAAAGGAGAGGACATTTAGGACATGAAAACTCGGCTCAAAGACTACTGAGGGAAGATGCTACTCACAACCAACTGTACACATCTGACAGAGTCAGCTACTCAATCAGAAGGAAATTGAACACCAAACTCAATGTACTAAAAGCATAAAACATTCAGCTACTGTATTTAGAATTCTAGGTTCTACAACACAGTTTGAATCCATACAAGTTGCAAGAAATAAGTGGACATCGCCTCTAATCTAAATGGGGGTGACAAGCCCAACTAACTGACTACACCACACCACTGTAACACCGGTCAGTTTTCAATCACTGTACATCGGCGGTTTTTTATTCCTCCCACCCCAGAAAGCCCACATCACGTGACTCGGTCGGGGGGGGGGCGGCATCCTTGGTCAATGACTTTACCAAAACTCATTACTGTAACACCCGGTTCTGTCGACTCCCCCCCCCCCCCAACCACACACATTTTAACCACGTCACTAGTAGTGATGGAACACGAGTGTCACATACATCCATTACAAGTAAGCCTAAACTTGTCACCGCGTGCCGACATATGTATGACGAGCGGCGGCCCTTTTCGCGTTCAAACATCACATTTGTCCAGGGACCTGGCGAGGGCGTTTCAAATGAGGGTCACCCCCTCATCCTCTCCGGTTATCGTCGTTTCTTGAAATGTTAAGTCAACAGTGCAGCCTTCTGCAGCGTTGACGGGAGAGTACCGGGAGAGAGGTGGCGTGCGTGCGTGTAAGTGTATGTATGTGTGCCCATTGAGACAATTAATGGCTGAGCTTATGATAACATCTGAGGATGGGGTCAGAAATGTCGTGTGGAGTGGGCTGCAAGAAAACGTCTGAGGGTGGGGTAAGAAATGTCGTGTGGAGAGGGCTGCAAGAAAACGTCTGAGGGTGGGGTAAGAAATGTCGTGTGGAGAGGGCTGCAAGATAACGTCTGAGGATGGGGTCAGAAATGTCATGTGGAGAGGGCTGCAAGATAACGTCTGAGGGTGGGGTCAGAAATGTCATGTGGAGAGGGCTGCAAGATAACGTCTGAGGGTGGGGTCAGAAATGTCGTGTGGAGAGGGGATAACGTCTGAGGATGGGGTCAGAAATGTCGTGTGGAGAGGGGATAACGTCTGAGGATGGGGTCAGAAATGTCGTGTGGAGAGGGCTGCAAGATAACGTCTGAGGGTGGGGTCAGAAATGTCGTGTGGAGAGGGCTGCAGACAACGTCTGAGGGTGGGGTCAGAAATGTCGTGTGGAGAGGGCTGCAGTTTACAAACACGATGTTGATGAGAAGACGCTCAGCACAAACTTTGAAAAATGCTATCAGCATCGGGTGCATGTGGAAAAATTTTTTAAAGAATGATTTCAAAGTATATTTTTTTATATTAAAAGCAAACTTAAATGAAGAAATTTCTAAATTCTCTAATAAAATATTTTTTAAAAGCTCAATTTAAATGCAGTAGGCAAAGAAAAACGTGAGTTTTTGTTTATTTTGATTTGTTTTTGAAAACAATTTCCTCTCAAACTCTCTTTATGTAAAGCACAATAAAAATGTTGTATACTTTTCCAAGTCAAAATGGCATTTCAAAAATATTATTTTAAATCTTTAAATGAAATATTTCAATTATTATCAAAAGTAAAATTATGTACTTTTCAAACAATGAATTCTCATAAAACTTCTATTACAAGTAACTGCCTGGGCAAACCAACCAACCCAAAGGCCTACATGTGGAATGGTGTCAGCAGCCTTGTACATAAGGATCTTAATAGGTCTTCCTGGGGAAATTCTCTTAGCAATTTTTGCACCCCCCAACTAATAGCTAGGGGACACACCCGTGGCGGTCCCCTCTAAGGGGGTTGCCTTGGCACACAGGAACTTGGTAAGAGATGCATTCCTTGAAAATTTACCCCACAAAGGAGGAGTGAATTTTCCTACGTTATAACCTCGGCGCCACCCCGGATCAGCAAACGAGTCTATTAACCATGGACTTTCACTAGATAGGGAGATCATCAAAGTGGCCAACCTAATGAATTCACCTCGTCGGAAGGTTTCCTTAAAGCTGACGTCCGCTGAGTTCTTCGCGGTACCTTTTGTTATTCCGTGCAGGCACTCTTGGCCCGAAACAGTGCCACTCCTGTTAGCCAGTGAAGGGGACGAAATGGTCGCTAAACCTACCAACCTATTCGATTAACGAAGCACATTGTGTGAGCAAATCTGAACCCTGATCCAACGTAAATGTAAACAAATAATCTAAAACCGTTACGTACGTTATTGCCTCTAATGAAAAAATGCACCCGAGCATACATTTAAAACAAAGCAAGCATCACACCAATAGCTCCTTTTGACAATTCATGGATTCTATTAAAGCAATGTGCCTTTTTTCAACAGTTATTTAGTTATTTCATTTGGAATTATTCCTGCATTGGGTCTTTGAAATTCTTGTTTCAAGACCAACAAACTGTATTTAACTCATTTAAGCTGAGATTCCGTAAATTTTAAATTAATAAAAATATTCCCTTTGACCACGATCATGTGTTTTCTATATTTAGACTGAGGGCGTAGCTACTAAGTTAGAGGAAGAAACGCCCTTTATAACACTTAAACTTCTCTCGTGCAACAGTCACATATTTAGAGCGCCACAATGGAAAAAAAGACGTCTAATCCTTCACAGAATACGACCCACATGTTAACACCCCCTTCCCGATTATAAACTATATGTAGGTCTCCCCCTCCCCTAAGACAGAATGTGAACTATCTGTCAGTCTGCATATGTTGATGCAAACTTCCATTTATCTGGTGTGGTATGAGCCACGCTTATCGTGCAGACAAGCCTGCTCACAACTCACAATACGGGCATTCTGTGCACAAAGTTGAAAGCGACTTCCCGGTACCGTCGTATGGACACATGACCCGGGCATGGATCGACAGAGATAATGACCACAGCTTCTTTACTGTCCCCAAAGTCATGTGTAATGTGTAGCCAAGCGTACGAACAGCAAATACAATAACTCAGTGTTGACCCCTGTGAACATTTAGAACCTGATAGATAGTTTTAAGAATTGTTTTTAAAAAGTTAACTATATGGCATTCCCATTGAACCATATACCGTAGTAAAAATGCAGCTAAGTTTATTCAGCCCCAAACACTTACACTTTATACACATAACCACACACCCACACGTATCAATAACAACATGCACCTGCTCAGTTCATCCATCCCTAAACATGAGGAGATACACAACATGTATCTACTATAGTTAAAGCAGGTATGTCAGAAATAGAAATAAAGTATTCTAAGGGGGTTACTCCACAATCCCTGAAAATACAAGTATATCATTGATCATTGATTAATGCAATAATGTTATTACTTACACTAATGTGGGCACAGAAAAGGAGGCCTAAGAAAAAATTATAAGTAAATTATGAAAACCAAATCAATTGTACACTATTGTATAATATTATAACCACCTAAATCCCACTCTCCTCTAGTTTCGCACAACTTCTCAACCTTCTTAATAAGTATTCATTTCATACACTTTGTTAATAAACTGACGGTAATAAACAAGCAAATAAAATGCAGCGATCAAAAACATTTTATTCGTTTTCTATTTTATACTTAAATCTCTATACTCAAAATAAATACACATGGAATAGAGCCTATGTAAGTTTACACGAATAAGAGATCGGGTACAATCAATGAGGGCGAGACGGGCCACCACTAGAGGCTGGCAGAAATACAGGACAGTCTTAATGCCGTCATCAAGACGACCAAGCCGTCATCACGCAAGTGTCACTGATATCTCTCAGGACCTAAACATGGGCGAGCGCCCCCCCCCCCCCCGCGGACAGTGGGTGGCATTTTCTTAAAAGAACTTCCCGAAAATAGGATTCCCGGGGAGTTGTCAAATCTTCGAGGCAACCCGACAACAGGAGCCTTCCGGGAACTCACAACAAGTGTTCACTCTGTTCTGTCACACAATGTAAGCCAGGCACGATTGTGTAAAGGATAAACGAAAGCCGGACCCGACAAGAACAACGTTATGATTATAAGATTTAAAACAGACAATGCTTCTCATACACGTCCTGTTTGTGGTAAAACTAACAACAGTAGCCTACAGGAAGACAGAAGGAGGATGCAGCGGGTGTTGATTAAAATGCCGCTTAATAAAGAAGGCATATGAGGTTCCGTTTTATATTTAAAAATGTGCACATGTGTACAACTGCAACAAGGAAATCGAATGTCTGTTCGTTTTTGTAATCACGCTTTTATCGATCAAGTTGGGATTTTAATGTATCGCCAGATAAAACAATCCACTTAGAATTCACGCTAAATTTTCCACACGCTAAATGTGAACAAAACTTGACACTTTAGCAATCCTCTAAAACCGACATTCATGTCAGAATATGTGTGAAAATAAACAATACACCGAATCATTCGTTTATCAACGAGGTTCTCAGAGGAACGTACTGACATTTTTGTCAACAACAACATGGCCACAGAGTAGAGCGACAGGCTACTACAAACAGCAAAGCCGCAAGGGCCACGGCAGTACATGGAAGTATGCAGCCGGGGTGCAACAGAGGTGACCCGGGAGTGGGTCAACAAGTGGGTATAGGCAATGCAGGTAGGTATGGCAGAGGCAAACAGCGGGGACACGGCCGGGTAAACACGGAGGTAATGAATGTGTGGAGACAAGTGACGACAACTATATATAGCTCCATCGGCTTAGATAGACCTGGGGCAACGTTTGGCTTGTTTTTTGTCTTCAACATTGGTAATGTTAGGTCCACGCCAGATGGTTCCTTCACAATGATCACTGCTTTAAATGAGCAGATGAAGCCAACGTTGATCTATTACGGTCTTGGTTCACACAAAAAGAGTACCTGACGCAAGCATTCGTTTTGTCTTTCTTCAAAGTACGGGAAAGATTCAACTTATTTTATGGGGACCGAAATTGCTTATAATAAAAACCCCGAGTTAATTAACAGCTCGCTTTTACCACGATCTCGTTGGTCGTATTGCAGCTGTTTACTGTGCCTCGGGCGGCCAGATCATGAAAACGTAAAACACTCTATAGGTAGAAACGTGAGAGTCAAGATAAAAATGATGAACTGATAAATGTGGTATAGTCACGTGCATAAACGGGGTAATATCAGTTTGAGGATCAATGGCCTGTGAGCTTAACGAGAGGGCATAGTAAGGTCAAAATACACACGTGATTAGGTGTTACACAGCGACATTTTAAAACGAAAGTCAGGCATGGAGGACATCGTCTGGTACACACTTAAGTCTTACAACGACACGAGACAGTGCAGTAAAGACGGTACTATATTCCAAGTACAATAATGCATTGTTATCATATAGTTCTGGGAGACAATGGTAATAAACGAGACCCTTTGTCTGTGACCGACTTTAGTTGGTCGTCAATCTCCCTTAAATTTTGTTTTATCCGACACGTGAATAATTCCTTACTAATTAATTTAATGACAATGTTTATCAGGCCCAAATAAAAAAAAATTTCCCTCGTTTTTTGTGGGACGGGGCGAGGGGGGGTCGGACTGATTACTGTTATTTTTATTTTAAAGGCCAAATCAAAACCGACACATTTTCTTGTCGAGAACTACCAGTAGACGTATTTTTGATGTGTGCCCCCCAAAAACAAAACAAAACAAAACAAAAAACAACAACAACAAACAAACAGACACACAATTTCAACATGTTTTCCTTCTCATTAGTTTGATTCACTCTTGGACCTGTATTGTTTAACTCTTTTTTCGAAGGCCGATTGTGGGTAAGGATGAAAAAAGTTTGACCGTTGTTACAGAATATAGTTGACTCGCCCTTACAACTGCGACACCAGCAGTCAGGAGAATAGTTCAATTTGTTGCTTGAAAGCAAAATATTAACAGATCAACAGAAAAATGTGAACTATACAAAAAAATGGACGAAGTTTATTAATATGACCTAAAGCCTTCCTGAAGTGTTCACAAATATTTGTTTCGGTCTCAGCATCCCGCTGATCGGGATTAAGACATAACAAAAAAACGAATGAGGCTTACTAGGGAACAAACCGGGAAAACACCCGAGATAGGGCATCCTGCTGATGGGGAGTACGAAAAATGAACAAGGTTTACCATGGGACAAACACTGAGAGTGTGGAGGGCACGGTGGAGTATGTCACCAACAAAGTTGGGCTGGCCGAATTATTTTCACCAACCATTTAAACCAGCTGAACCGTTGTCCGGAGTGCAGTTACACAACCCGGAAGCATGGCCAGAAAGGTTACAAGTGTGTCATATTGCAGGCACTTCAACTATACGCCTATTAATCGTGAGTATAGTAAGATGGTGAAATATTGAGAGACCGGTGGCAACCTACAACATCTCACACACGTTTTTATCTCTTTTCATCTCAGATAACTAGCCTCGTCCACAGAACGGGTGGATTTCTCTTTCATCTAGAGATTAAGGGACGGCGATGACCAGTTATTTAAATGGAATGAGGGAGATTTAAATTTAAAAAAAAAAAAAAGAAATATCCTTCAGATTTAGATTACACGGAACAAACTTTGCCCGAGTCAGCACCATACCTTCACCGCGCCACTAAAGTCAATTGAAATAGCAATGGCGTCTCGACATGCATACTCCCACCCCCATAAATTAAAGGTTAACACCATACCAGTGGCTATCCTTGAGCTACTTTTCGACTAATCAATCTCTAATTGTATTAGCCTGAGATTACTCTCTTAAAACCTTAGTAAATAACTGAGAAATCTGTCCGATCTGAAGACCAGTACATACAACATTGTCTGAGCGTATGACTCTCTAACCTTCCCGGTTACTTATATAATTGTTGCTGAGTAGAAATGCATTCAGGACATTCAGGAAGACCATTTTTATCATTATCATAAGGATACCAATAAGATCTACCGGTCATCTCGCCAGTAAAAATCCTAGCAACCAATTTTTAACGCCCCTGAACTGTTACTATTTTAACATCAACATTTAAATTTCCTTCAAATAATAATAACAAAATTGCTCGTCGAAATTCTCTTGTTAAAAAAAAATCAGTTGCACTATTAATCGACGTGTATGCATCTCCATATGACTTCAAAACGTACCTGCCTTTGAAGCTATTTAAATTATGGTCCGTGTCCACGTCAAAAGGAAAGGAATGTTCAGGGAGGAAAAGGAAGTTTAGAGTTGAAGACACACAGGTTCAAGCATCCAACGGAGACCAATACAGCACCAGCAGACGCCCGACTGTAGTTTTAAACAACATAACGTATAACGTGACAATCTCTACCAGATATACCGGCGGTTAATAAGCATTGGCGGTAATATCACTTACCGCGCTAATCTCAATCGGGGAGATAACAAGGTAATTTGGAACTATAAAAGTTCAGGTCGTCGAGCGAGTTGTTTCCCCTGAGAAATTTCAACATAAATACACGCAACAACTTAACCTACCTGTTGTTATCGAATCCACTCATTGATTGTGTCACTGCCCGAGAAGCTTTCAAATGAGCACGTACATCCACTAGTCACCCAGCTTCAATACGCATCCATTATGAAGTTACCAAAAAGTTTTAAGGAAGAGTGTGTAAATCCAGTAAAGTCTTTCTTGCAGCAGTTGAAAATAGAAAAACGAAAGATCCTTTCCCGGATTTTGTTAGATCCAAGTCCAAGTATGAAATTGTGTCAAACATTCAAAAATCCGAAGTGATAAAACCAGCGGTGGTATCACATTTTAGCGGGGCGTGGGGGTAAGGAATCCTCACATTTATTCTATTTCACAGGGTGGCTAAACGCAGGCAGGAATGCCGAGCACGTCTAGGGATATACGTTACGGTTCATCCAATCAATGACTCATGTTGGCAGCATCATGGGGCTGACATAACACATGGGGGCATCACCGGGCCGCTCTTCCGACATATCACATAAATGCTAGCCAGCGGTGCGCAAATTTCATGTGAGTTCTACTCAGAATAAACTAAATTAGCCGTCGTGAGTGTATTTTACTCGTTTGATTTTTAATCTTTCTGTACACTGGCATTATTATTACTTTTTAAAACAATAAAAGAAAATACAGCATATATTGTATTAATAGTCTTAATCATATCACAAAGTACGCATAAGCACCACCAAAAATATAAGTTCGACAGATAATTTATAAATAAATTTTAAAAAAATATATAATAAAATTTAAAAAAAAAAAAAAACTTTTCTAATCTAAAGTTTAAATTTAAAGACCATCAGCCTAGCTATTACTACCACATACATATTAAAATCTCCGATAAGGCAGACTTAACACATTTTTTTTAATTACGGGGAAAAAAACTTGTTTCGATGAAGGAATAATGAAAACAATTGCGATTTAAATACGTTTCTGAACACAATATCCACTCTAAAGCTAAACGCGCTATCATAGTCAATTCAAACTGAGGAAAATAAATCCGAAAAATCCACTTAACAAAGAAATATATATGTAAATGTGTGCAATACTTTGAAAAAAAAAGTTTTCAACTCTCCGACCAGACAGCGTCTGGAAGCTATGAACATTGTTACCTCGTTTAAAAAACAAACCCAAACAACTTTGTAAAAATACAATAGTGAGAGAATACGGGAAAAAAGAAAGTTAAATTTAGTATCGGCAAGCACAAGATGTTTGTTAACGCAGAGCAAACATCTCGGCGTGTCCTCAGAATGAGTTCACCACCACAGACGGTGTGCTACGCCCCCCACAACCCCCGAGCACAGCTCTCCCAACATTTACAAAGTGCTGGCAGCGCCTCAGGCGCAGCCATGGTGGGAGGAGCCCCCTCTCCCCCTTCCATGCCCCACCCTTTCATGTGGAGTAGCGCACTCCAATTACCGCTCACACGAGTCAAGAGATCTCCATCCGTCGACCGTCTGTCTGTGGCCGACTTGTACGAACCAACTCCGGCATTAGACAGACTTGACAGACATGGAGAGATGTAGATCAGACCAACTACCCCCACCCCCGGGGTCCGCCATGCCATGTTCAGAACTAGAAAGGCACAGAAATAGGATCTCGTTAAATTATGAAGTTAAAACAAAAACATAACGGCATCAACAATACGTCATCATATTCTATCTGGTTATGATATGGAAGATCTTCTAGGCCGCTATGACTAATAGTAGTAATATAGACTATTTGACGCTAAAGAATATGAATCATGCTTTGCGCTTCATTTAAAATAAAAAGAACAATTGTTTACGCAACAAAAGCCCTGTGCCCTGTGTGAGTTGTGCGTTGTTGACGCCGAAGATGTGCAAGAGTGTCAAACATCGGAAACTCAAATAAATAACAACTTCTAGTTGTAAGGTAAAAGAGTATGGTACTCAGAGGAATTTCTAAGCCTAATACAATTTGTACCTTATACTTCTAAAATGCCGTGTATTTGATTATACCTTCTAATAAGCCGTGTATTTGATTATACTTTCTAATATGCAATTATTTGATTGCAACTTCTAATTTTCTTTGTATTTGATTGTACAGTGCGTTTCCTCTTTTTATTACTACCAATGTATGATCACCAATGTGTAATCGTCAGTGTTTCATCACCAATGTATCATCACAAAGTATAACAACCAATGTATCATCACCAAAGTATAACCACCACTGTATCACCATCAATGTTTCATCATCGATGTATCATCACCAAAGTGTAACCACCACTGTATCACCATCAATGTTTCATCATCAATGTATCACTACCAATGTATCATCCCCAAAGTATCACCACCAACGTACCATCATCAATGCATCCCCACCAATCATCCCCAATTTTGCCATAAGCGGTTTAAATATCAGACCAACACTGACAGAATTACCAGGTGGATTTTCTTTTAGGGAAACCCGGGCGAAAATTACATTACATGGTAATGGAGTGTTAAACTTATGTAACATCAACAACATTGCTACAACGGTAAAAAAACAAAACAACAACAAACAAACACAAACACGCACAAACACACACTACGAACGGTTCCAAATGAAAGATATGTCGACACGTCTCATGAAGCCAACAATCCCCCCCCCCAATCCGCAACAATAGATATCACACTTATTAACAAGCCTGGTAATGTTTATCTTCCTGGTCTCCCCTGAGAGTGGGCAACAACATTCTCTCAAGTGAGATCAATCAGGAACTGGCAGTGACCCATCAGGAACCGCTTTTGGCCAGCGTAAGTGGTTGAGGTCACTTCCGGTACTAGACTGGGTTGCTGATTTCCCCCCATCGCGAATTATTATTATCTATTGTGTTCAAACAAATCTATATACCAGATTGCATAGGGCGTAGAAGATTTTGTTGGGGGTGGGGGTGGTGGTGGTGGAGAAGTCAAAGAGGGTAAAAGTCGACGATGATGGACATTCAACAGTGGCGTAGCCAGGGATTTGTGGCACGGGCTTCTTGGGGGGGGGGGGCTGTCTGCGGTGGCGTAATAATTATTTAATTATTTTTGGATCACTTCTTTGGGGGTCCCACTTGTGGGGGCTAAGTGGGACTTTCGAAATCTGACCATCCCCTCCCCTAGCTACGCCTATGACATTCAAATAAATTAGTAGTGTAGGGTGTAGTATAGTAATTTGGCGGTCGACAGCTGTTTTAAAAAAGGCGGAGACTGTGTCGTAGATTTCCCAGAGTCCCATTCCACATAAAAGCGTGTGCTGCATTCTAAGTTAACTCACCGGAAAACTGCATACACATGTATTTTAAAATTAATTTTTTAAATACATTTTTCATTATTCTTTTTTCTTTCAAACACCAGAACATAGAGCAACACATAATAATTTAGTGATAATACATAAGGTATTAAATTAAAACTTGGAAATACAATACAACAATAATAAAATACGCTTAAAAAAGGCATAGGGATAAAAACGTTATTTAAATTCAAGTTCCAGATGCACGAACAAGTACAAAAACCACTTTTAGTCCCGTCTAGAATTGGGGCGTGAGATGGGCTGCCTGAACTTTAAAAAAAAAAATAAGAAAAAAAAAGCAGCCGCACTCCGTCAACATTCAAAAGTAATAAAATTACAAGACTAGAAATAAATGGTATATATTCATAGGGCGCAATAATCTTTGGTAAAGAAGGAGCCTCTGTACTTTATAAGATAAGATGACCACCGAAAAGACCTTTTCTCGAAATTACAAACATCAAGTTGAAAACACATTTAAACTTAGTTCCCGGTCGTTTCAAATAGTGTTGTTTTAGTCCCAGGTCCTATTTTAGTTTTAGTTTTTATTTCGTTTTTTCTTTAATAATTTTAGTTTTAGTCTAGTTTTAGTTTTGAGCTCAATTTTAGTTTTCGTTTTAGTTTTCGTCGACTAAAACTAAAACACCTGAGTTTTAGTTTTCGTCTTATACATTTTAGTTTCACTTTTAGTTTTAGTCTTGTAAACACCAATAACTAATAACATCATTGTTCATGATCAATTGTTGAAACAAATTGAAGCATCATAATAGTAGTCACAGGGATGACTGCTCAGTGTACTGAGACTGAGTCCATTCACTCAATTGTCACATTATAAGTCACACTATCACATTGTGTTATGTGCCAATGCCAAGACTCAATTTTTAACTATGTTGTAGACTAGCAGACTTGCAGTGCATGTACAAAAAACAGCAACAACTAAAAACGTAATAATAATAAGAAACCAAAAACGTAAGTCAAAATTAAAACAAATGTATTCATTCTAAGACCTAGAACTCTGAACTAACTAAACTAAGTAACAACAGTTCACTTGAAGAGTGAAGACTAAGAGTCAAAACAAATGACTGTTCAGCTTGAGAAAGACCCGTTTTTCTAGACTCCGATTAGTTCTGTTTCTTTTCCCAGTAGTCAAATCACCACAAAGAGAAAAAATTCTCTCCACGTAAGCCTCCGAAGCTGGTGCAGTCAATATATCTAAGGCCAATGGTGCAAGCAACGGAAACGTTTTTTGAACGTTCTGTGATTGCCAGTAGCTTAAACCATTGCCATCCTCACTGACTGCTTTGGCAGCTTCTTGATAGTGCAACAAATAATCTTCCAGTTCGTCTTCAGGCCCACGAACTGCAGATATAATATTAGTGATGGGTGGGGTGTTCGCAATGTGTTGCGTCAGGGATTTGAAGCGCTTGAGAGGAGGTCCAGATGTAATCAGGGCTGTTGAACCAACGCTATCAGGAGACGCAGTTGCAGTGATATTTCGGTTAGGAGTAGGCTGACCAGCAGCTGAAATCACTTGACCAAGCTGTGCACTTACTGCGGCTGCTGCTGCTGAAGCAGTTTCTTCTCGCAACACAAACTGTTTTGCTGCACTTAGAAGATGCCCTTTTCCTGAAATGAACAGTGCTGACACAGTGGTAGGATCAAGCAGGCAAGCTGCAGAAGGTATAGGTTCAAAAATATCAGAATCTGGTTCCAACGCAAACTCAAATCGTCGCCTCAAGCCATCCAAAAAGGTGACTGCTAGCTCTTTTAGTGANTTGATCAGACTGTGCCTCAAGAAGATGATATTCTATGTCCATAAGTGCTGGAATTACTGATGACATAACAACTTTATCGCCTTCGAGTAAACGTGTATGTTCGGCAAATGGTTGCAGAAGCTTCAGTAACTGATCTATTTTTTGCCATTCACTTGAAAGAAGAGTGTCCCATTCCATTTCTTCCGCTACTGCATTCACACTAACCTTCAGTTCAATTAGTCGCTGCAGTAGAAGGAATGTGCTTGACCATCTTGTGGGACAATCTGCAATAAGAGTTTTCTTGCTCTTCAACACTAGCTTTTGGGTTGCAACAGATGATTTTCTAAACTTTTCAACCATACGCCTTGCTGAATCAAGTATCGGTTTTATGGCAGCACACTTTGACATCTCATTAACAACTAGCTGCATAGTATGAGGCATACATGCCATGCGTTTCAATTTCAAATAGTGACCATCAACAGTCGTTTCTGCCCTTGCAACCTCATAGTCTTTATCTTCATTAATATTGTCAACCTCATCATCCTCTTCCTCATCAGAATCAGAATCTGTGCCAGTGGCAGTTTCGCATCTATCAACAAACATGGTTTTAAAAGCTTTTATCATGTTAGCGCCATTGTCCGTAATAACTAGCATGACTTGGCTAGTTTTTATACCCCATTTTTCGAAGCAATCGCTAACTTTAGCAGCAATATTTTCACCTGTATGAGGATGACTAACAGTAAACACATTCAGTGTTAAATGTTCACCTTGCTGTATAATTGGATTGTACAAACAAGCCGAAACACCAAGGAACGCTGCCGTAAGGCCCCTTTTTGACCAAATATCCAAGCAAAGGGTAAGACGCCGGGCATGTTGTATATTCTCTTTAACCTTCTTTTCGAGTTCTTCACACGCCGATTTTAAAGCCGTTTGTATAGCTGTACGGCTTGGTACTTGAAACTTCGGATCCATTGCCTGGCAGAACTCTCTGAATGCCTCATGCTCGACCTGTACATGTAAATTGCATTCTTTCATTATTGTAATTATTTTACAATTTACATTTTATAGTTGCATATTAATTATTATGTACCAATATACAGCCATTTTTATTCATTCTTATATTAATTCAATGAAATGAATAACATTTAACAGTTTTGCTATTTAAGCTGCCATGTGTACAAATTTTATCTGTTTTAAGTATTCTAACAATTATTTATCTCAAGCCCTGTCCTGTCCCATAATAAAATTAGTGATACTGCTGCCCATATTAATACACATAAAATTATAATGAAAAAGTTTTGTTTTACAATTTAATGTTCGTAAGGTTATGATACTACATGTATGATATGTCACATGTGTCTTTGTGTGACTTTTTGTTTATAGGTTCAAAGAAGTAGTAGTAGTAACTAATAAGAAATAAATAATGCATGATTACTTACCAACGACGTGGAAACACCAGTTTTCGCTATGAATCGTATCAGAGCTTGCATTCTGGAAATATTTTCAACTGACTGTGCAGAATATTTGTGTTTATTAAGTTTATTACCAAACATGTCGGTAATTTTCCTTGAGGCAGAAGAGTTGGCAGCTGGCAACTTTGTTGACTTACTGGGTGCTGCTGCTACTTTAGTCTTCTCTTTCTCTTCCATGGCATCATTTTCTTTCTTGTGGCAAGCTTTTAAATGCCGTTTTAGATTTGTAGGATTCCTTCCCACGAGCAGTCTTTCACATTTCTTACCGTCGTTAGTCACCAAAAATTCACTTTTGTTTAAATCTATACGGTACGTGAAATAATCCCAAACATCACTCGATTTTGGGCGTCCACTTACTCCACCAACACCAGTTCCTGCTGTTGTCATTGTCAACTTTCAACGTTAAATAATTGTATTATTTTTATGACTTATATTATCACCCAGTTGATGCGCATGCGCGATCATCAAAGAAATCAGGTCATAATAATTTCCTAGAATTTCGCAAAAGTGCAGTAACGGAAAAGAACGATAAATGGGGATTTTAGTTTTTATTTCGTTGGGGAGTTTTAGTTTCAGTTTTTATTCAGTCTTTTGTCTATCAGATTTAGTTTTCGTCTAGTTTTAGTCTTGCTGCTAATTTTAGTTTTAGTTTTAGTTCTCGTTGACGAAAATGTACATATTTTCGTTGACGAAGGTTTTAGTTTTAGTTTTCGTCGACGAAAACAACACTAGTTTCAAAAAAGCTATTGAACTACTAATCAACATTCTAAGTAGATGGATAACATGCAAAACAGGGTGTGTATGAGCCTAACAAGACGTCACAAAAAAGCGAACATTTCGTCAAAGAGCCTTCTTCAACAAAGAATATAAAGAAATAAAAAAAACTTAGCTGCGGTATAATCCAGAGCCAAAGATAGCAATAGTGGGAAGAGAGTAGTGAGAGAGTATTCATTGTATAGGAAAGGAGAGAGTATAAGTGGCGAATAATTTAGGTTGGCTGCGTAAACAAAACATTCATTCCTTATGGTGCAAGGGTCCCAAACTCTTGGATTAGTCTATTCTCCAAACTGACTCTGTAAGGGTGTGTTCGTGCAATAGACCATGGCGGTGACATCTAATTATCTATAAGCCTGATTGCGGTCTCACCCAAATTTTATTCAACATTCTAGTTTCTAGTATTGCCCAAAAATATTTCAAAATTCAACACTATTACAACAGTATTAAGTCAAGCAACTCGTTTGACAGCCAGCTAAAACCAGAGTCTACCATTTCTCAAATGGTTCTTTAAAATAGCCGACAACAAGAATCTTACAAACACGTCTTTCAATGGGCGCCAAAAAAATAGGGACCGTTCTTGTTGACCAGCCCGCTTTTGTCTTGGTCTCACCTCACATCGAGTAAGGCACACGGCTTCAATCAAGTTAACAGGCTCAACCAACAATAACACAAACACATACACAGCACCACTCGGTGTTTTAACACCCTGAATCCGAGGGGAGGTGGAGGGTCGCCTTTTGTCAGGGGCTGGCCCTGTTTGACACGGGAACCAACAGTTGACAGTGAGGAGGAGGCTGACCCCCCGAGATGCAACACACCTAAATGTTGTCAATATTAGTCATTAGGTGTACGGTAACACACCTAAATGTTGTCAATATTAGTCATTAGGTTACGGTAACACACCTAAATGTTGTCAATATTAGTCATTAGGTGTACGGTAACACACCTAAATGTTGTCAATATTAGTCTTTAGGTGTACGGTAACACACCTAAATGTTGTCAATATTAGTCATTAGGTGTACGGTAGCATACATAAACGTTGTCAATATTAGTATTTTAACATACGATAACACCCATAAAGGTGATCATAATACACCAATCCACCTGAAAATTTCCAGCAATACTCATTTAGTAGCTCGGTTCAGTCTAAGTCAAGTCCACGCAATATGGACCAACTGGTAAAGTGTGCGAAAACAGTCACAGGAAGAAAAACAATGATAAGATAGTTGTAAAATAAAATAATAAAATAAATAAATAAATAAATCAGACGCATAGACAGACAGCAGGTACATCAAAAGGTGAGAATGTAAATATATAATCCATAACCTTTTAAATGATTACATCTATTTGATTTATATAAAAAGAGGGGGAGAGGAACGAATTAAAATAGGGGACCATATATTTTTGGTCCAAAGCCAACGATGCTTTCTTTGTCTCAAAAGATGTTACGATGACTAACGTACTATTACAAAATGCGCCTTGCTTTCTTTTCTCCAATACCTTTGTTATGGAGATGTGCCGTCGGGATAGTCCGTAAATCACCACAGCATGAATAAACTAAAAACATACACTGTGAGTTCTTTGTGTCGCTCACAGTCGACAAACCAAGGCGTGGCCGCTCCTGGTGACCACATCACTTCAAAGTGGTTCAGCATACTGACCTAGGTGGGCTAATTATACTATGTACAGAAATAGTGTGTCTAATGATAGAATGTGGCCCACGCAGATCAAAACGTGAATGTTTGGACTCAGACGTTTAACGTTTTTAAAAAAAAAAAAGGTTAAAGAAATGTAAGCAAGCGCGTGTTACACTATAGCATTGCTCCATTGTGATGTTTATAGAATTACACCCCCGATGATAAGCTTTGGGGGGGGGGGGATGAATCAACAGATACTGGCGGAAAACCTGTAGAAAATGAGACGGCACTGCGAGGCTACTCACTGAGATTAAGTTCAAAAGTCTGAGTGCTACAAGATTTGTAGAGACATCAAACATCGCAGCCGACGCTCTGCAACAAAGACGAATCACAACTAAAGCTGCCGCGTAAGCAAGTCATACTCAGTTTGGCGGAAGATATCCCATCGTTAGGGCTATCATTTACAGGAGGCGAGTGTCTCAAGTCTAAATCGTTGCATGATGAAAGTATGCAATATATTGAGTTCAGACAAAAAGCAGGTATTTGCGATTAGTAGAGATCTTAGAAGAAATACGGATGCTCAGAGATGGCCACTGATGTGTAAACGTAGCTGATCTTGAAAGGTTTAGTTTTTTATGCATTTCCCCCTGCTACCAATAAAAGTGATTCCCAGCCTGCATCTTCATCCATGTAGATAAAGTCATATCGGAAAAGACAGCCATGCTTGGAAAAGACATTAAGGTCAAAGTTTAACCAATTTAAACATTTTAGGGACAAACTAAAATGAAGCTAGGCGATGGTAGGAAGGATGCGGTCAAAGAGGCAGAAGATCTGTAATAACGAAACGATGGCAAATTGCTGCATCATACACCACGAAAGGTTGTATAATAAAGAGCTCAATGTGAAACGTGCAAGGAGAGCCGTAACAATAACAATTACTGATTACTTTATCGAAGGCTAATACTTAAATCACCGCCTATGTTAGTCTTTTCCTGCACGAAATAGACGAGAGCTCGACGACATCTTGGGGCTGAGCCGAGAAATGTTTTTACTACACTTTATTTTTCTCATCGAGGGCATTATGGACAGCTAAGGAGGGTTTAACATTTTTTGAAATATAAAGTGGAACTGTGGAGCTAACGTTTATGTCCCAAATTATCTCACAGACTTGAACCACCATCTCTAGGAGTGTGAAACCTGTGAGTTGTAAATTTGCAGACTGAGCTAATAGAATGCAGCGTAATGGGACACTAAAGGAAAATTACGACTGTGTGGGGCCTACAAAGTCTCTATCTTACATCCCTAAAGAGATGCCCCATGCAGCTTCGTCTACATGCAGCTAAAACCTTGAACTCATTTAAAAGCACGTATATGCGAGGAGCTGTTTTCTGCGATGAAGTTTGGCAAAACCCGGAGTCGTCTCTCTGGCGAAAACTTGCAGTACATAACAAGGATCAAAATGACACATAATAATTTCCAGCATAAAAAACGTGTAGCCAAGAACCGACTATAAATACTTAACTCTAACAAATGGGCATATGAGATTTTTTCCTGTTTTAGTTTATTTTAATGTTTCAAAACGGGTTACATTTTATGCTGATATCCAGAACGGCCACAGAATCTTACAGTTGATTTGAGTTGAGGCCCGCTGAGCGACCGAGTTTGACACCCCTGGTCTAGAAGTGTATAAGAACCACAATAAGGCCAGGACCCGAAGAACGGAATGTGCATAATCCACAAAATCCTCTGCATTCAAAGCAATCAACTTTGGGATTATTCTTGGGTCCCTGATATGTTTACTACGCGCATCAGTCCCCCTTAACCCCTCCCGCCACCACGACTCTTATGTTTTATTCAACAACGATCAGAGACCATCTTAAACAGGATCTGGTCCCCAGCCGGTCTTTACGTTAAACAAAAAAGTAACAAATATAACAAGAGCTCGAGATTTATTTTCTCACTTTAAAAACCACCCAGAGTAATACATTACACCCAGCACTTTCATTACCGTGAGAGTCTGAAGACGCTTAACTTACAACACACGGAGCGAGAACGGTCGAGACAGACAGGCCGCAGTAGAGAAATAGACCATTAAAAGTTTGATTTTAAATTTCTTTAACTTAAAAAAGATAAGTTAAAATTAATAACTATTTGTATCTTTAACAGTATAATATACCTTAGAGACCTCTCCCACACGCCTTAACTGTGTTCAGGAAGGCGGTAGTAAATTAATAACCTAGAATCAAGTGCTTGCCTTATGGTTTATTGACTCAGCCACACAAGTTATGGAACGTTAAAAAAGAATACATATCTAACCGTTTATGTTTTTTGTTGCTGCGTAGCACATTCTCACGATTTCAATAAACTTTTTTCCACACAACCAAGATATGTTGCTATATTTTTAAAAAAAATATGCCGAGAAAAATGAAAATAATCCTGATATTCCCACACATCTCTGAAGGTGTCTCCCGTACAGTGAACTCGCCCGTTATGTAACGTTAGTATTGTCAACTGTGCCCCACAAATACATTTTTGAAATCATATCCTTCAATACGAGACTGCATTTCACCGTCAAGCTTCTAACTCAACCAAATAATCCTTTTGGATAAAATATGCATATAAATTATCAAAAATTGTCAATTTGTACATACATAAATAAATCATAGGATCTGTACCCTCGACTCCAGAGTCTAAAATTACCCCACTGGTCCATGTAGACATCAAGCTAAACATAATGTCAGAAATCATTTGGCTTAAACTCTATGTACAACACATTAATTAAGAATATTTGCGCCTGGTCTTGAATTGTTTACCTTAGGATTAGAAGGCAATCATTTTACTGTTTGACCACCACCCAGAGAAGTTAATTAGATAAACTTTTATTCAATTTAGTTCACGCGATTTGATACGGACTGAAGCTGAAAAAGATCACGCTTGACCGTATCGAGCGGGTGTGGTGACACCTCAGACCAGGTCTGTAATAATATATAGCTTCGATTCTAAAAGGTAATCGATTCAAATCAAAGAAATTTCCATTTTTCTTCAAATTATTTTTAAAATCGGTTGTCAAAAGAGATTAGCTTTTGTACCGCGCTCTGTAGCTAGGAGAAAAGTGGGCTTAGCTTGACCCGCAAGATTGCAGGCAAAAAATGTATTTAAAAATGTAGACTCGATCATAAGTTTCAAGTGGCCAGACCTCAAATTAAAGTGACTTCTGTACATTGTACAAGTACTTCTTAAAGTCATTTTGCCGAACTTCATTGTATTTGGTCATTTGATTATGTAATATTCAGTGTGTTTAAGTATACTATTTTGAAAAAAAAAGAATTGTACAGTAGCGTTTCGGGTCGATTTACTTAATTGGCATTCCAATTTATCTTATATGTTACAGACGCTCCTTCTGTACAGAAGATTATTAATTTCTATTAATTTTATTAGGAAGATCGATTTAACATACTACTAATGAGCTGCAAGACGAAAAAAATAATTAAACTCGCAGGTTAAAATACCACAGTATGGTGAAAACACTTTCATGAAAAAAAATGTTAATGGTCAGCGGTGTTTTGCCATTGTAATGAATTCTTTAAGCTTTGATCTAGAGCTGCGGGATTAAAATGTTATTGTTCCACGTGAGAGCACAATGGCAACTGCCTAAACACCCCTGGATTATTTTATGTGACATTTCTGTGTAGGGCTTACGGTAATCTTAAACTTAAAGGAAATGGTGTTATAGAAGGGCAACGTTAAAAGTCAAATTCAAGTAAAGAGTAAGCCAAGCAATTATAAACAGTAGCGGTCTGGGAGTAGGGGACGGAAACAAAGCCAGTGTACGCTACTGAAAATAATTGAAGACAAACAACAAAAGAACAACAATGTTAAATTAATAAAATGTTAAATTACGATACTGTAACTCCAGGCCTGATTGAGGGTCTGAGGTTAGATTAGAAACACATTTTTTGAGAAACCAGCTTTTAGAGACTTTTTGTTTTAAGTGTAGTGAGGAGAAAATAATAATAATAATAAGAATTTTCAATTATTTTTTTAAACAAAGGAGTTACATTATTGTAAAAATCAACTTCCTAATGTCAAACAGTCAAACATCAATACAATAAGCCACACAAGTTGAGTTTTATTATTTCATATGGATTTGCCCGTCATTAAGAGATCCCTCTAGACTCTAGGTCACACATCCCGCTTTAATGCACAGCACGCCGTGGGAAAATGAAATTACTGTTGTGGACATGACACCGTCCAGTCGACAGGTGCACTGCACCCACGGAGCTGGTCATAACACACGACCATAAAGGTATGTTTTTGTTACTGTTTCATTTCATTAGATCAACTTTTATGGCTTAAAAGAAGAAAAAGTTAAATAATATAGAATATAAAATAGAATAATATAGTACCTCTGTCCAGGTCTAGCGGTGGTCACTTCAGCAAGAGGAGGGAAACTAAAGAAAGATTGTACAAGTAGATAACAATTATAACCATCAGACCCCCCCCCCCCC
>MUZC01004571.1:344056-364512 GCA_002072015.1 Radix auricularia | reverse complement strand
TTGTGTGTGTGTGTGTGTGTGTGTGTGTGTGTGTATTTTAATCGTTAACATCTGAAAAAAAATAACGATTAATTAATCTTTAATAATGATTAACGCGAAAAATTAAAATTTATGATGTCATAATTAACACTTGTGAAACGTTCTTCTTGAAAATCTAAATAACACTGGAATGTCTCCTTTCTGTGTAGTCTTTTAAGCAAATATGCAAAAAGACAAGTGTGTTGACATTATTTGGTTCAAGTGATAAGTGGATCTAATTGACTATATAACAAGCCGAGCTGAACAATCATTCACATGGAGGTAACTGGTATGCACAAAAAGGTCTAGGCAAAATATAACATTATCCGATATCGGTGTTCATTAAGTTTCCACCATTGTAATTGTAGATGGTTAATGGATTCAGAAAATTTTATCTCCATTTTGTGACGCAGTATTTCGTCAATAGAGCTGTTGTCATTTCTGTCTCTGAGTCAGACTCCATTACTGCCTTTAGCTTAATACGATTTTTGGTTCGATTGTTTTAAGCAAAGTGTTAGAACCATGGCAGGCAAACGTTATCAACAGTTTAAAAAATCCCCGTCAGTCAATGGTTTAAAACCAAAATGTTTGTGTAATCCTCAGGAAATTTGTTATTATTTATGAGCCGCTATTTAATATTATTATTTCTTTTTTGACTTTCAATTTTTTGTAAATGATAGGTAAATGATAATTAAAAATGATCATTAAAATTTGTTATCAATGATCAATTAATTGAGAAATTAATTGTTAATTTCTGCATCCCCAATATATAATGGGTGCGGAAATATACAATTTAATAATCAATAAATCGTTAAAATGTTTAATTGTTTAAAATTCGATTATCATTTATGAAAATATTAATAATATTTTTTTAAAAATATTAATAATTTATATATTTTTTATAATTACATAATTTTTCCTCGTATTATTATTGTTTATTTAGACGCGCATTCGTAAATATTTTAAAACGGTTTTTCTTCTTTATTTCTTGCATAGCAGAACGAATTTGCAGCGGTAGATCACAAAATTAGGAAGCCATGGAATTACTGTGACTTAACCAATTTCGCAAAATAATGAATCGTGAATTAATGGGATACATATATGCGTTATAAAATATCATTAATCGAAATTAATGGATTAAATTGTATACCGATTAATTAAAAATGAATCAGTACCAGCCCTAATATACAACACACACACACACATATATATAATATATGTAGTATATATATGTAGATGTGTCTCTTATAGTTTGTGTTAGGTAAATCTGGTAACAGAGCACATCAACCTTCACTGATCGACTAAACCTGGGACCCTTGGCCCTGACCAGAGGCAGCCTCTCCCAGCCGACTTGACGGGGCTGTCAGAGATAGAGTCAAGCACGCAATGAACTGACTGAGATGAACCTGTTCACGTCGTCAGCAACCGGGTTACCGGTCCGCTATGCGGTGTAGTGACAGGCGGGAGATACCTCTGCTGTAACAATGAAGTGCCCTCTGGTACTCAGCCGCGCGCGTGGCTCAGGCCCAGTTGGGCCATTGGCCGCCCGGGAAAGCAGGGGAAAAAAGAAAAGATTTACCAAGACTAAAAAAAAAAAAAGAAAAAAAAAAACCACCAAAGATTGTTTGAAACAAGCTCTAAGATGTTCCAGCAAAGAGCATGCTAATTTATGATTGTGCTTCTTTTTCCAAACTCTTCTGGCTTAATAAAAAAAAAACCCAATAAAAAAGCAATGTTCCCTCTAAGATTCGTTGGTCCGTGCGCGGTGTAAAAAAAAACAACAACGTGTTAATGTGCAATATTTTACTATATTGCCAAAATTTTCTGCGCAGTAATTCTAAACTGCTGCGCAGCGTCGGTCAGATACCTGCGCGGCCGCACAGCTTAAAGGGAACATGGCCCCTAACACTTAATAGAGTTTTAATAAAGTTGATACGCGATTGAAATTCTTTTTCTTATTTGTTGAGAATAATTTATTACGTGTGCTATTGATTGGTAGCTTAATTGAAGTGGAATAAAGCAAATTTGCTTTCCTTCTTTTTTTCTGCTGAAGGATTTTAATCCCATGCATCGCTGCTGAATTCCGGGAAATTTGTGTGTATAGGTAACGCGGTAGAGCCCATGTCATGGATAGCCTCGCCGCTGTAGTCAATGATGGTTTGTGTTCAAGCTCCCTGGCCACAAAATTATATTATCTTAACAAAGTGACACGCCCCCCATGTCGTGCGTCAGTCAAATTCCAGAGCAGACAACTACAGATAATTCTGGCGGTAGGATTTTTTTTATTGCTATGTACTCAGCAACTCTATAGAGACAAGGGTAACTTTTAACGCAGATGTTGTGGTTTCGTACTCAAGTGTACGCATGGATATCGGTTTCAAAGATTCCAGAATGTAGTACTAACCACCCATGTTTGTAAAAATCACACTTTCTGACCTTTAGAACTTCATCTTGTCTGACGTACTAAGAACACACACCTGTCACTGTCTTCCCACATTAGCCATCCCGATTTCAGTTTTCTATATACATTGTATTATAAATGGGATTCGTATTTCCCATTAGTAGTTGAAAATCAATCTTACGCAATACAAACCTGTAATTAAGTCCAAATGATCCCAGTTTAAAAAAAGAACATTTCAAGTAATATGCATCACTTCCTTAGACGTGAATATCAATTCCACTAGCCAATCACAAAGAAAACTCAAACATTTTGAACGCTATGTCTAATGAAGCTTATTTTCACATCATACGCAAACTTCAGCTCTAGCTAAAAATTGATCGTTACTTAATAAATTTAATTTAAAAAAACAAAACAAAACAATTCCATTCTAGCAAAATTTCTGGTTGATCGTATGTCCGTAACAAAATTTGCTTTAAAAATCCCATCTAAGCCCGTGACATAAATATTCGGAATAAAATTTATTTTAAAAACGAGTTCCTGCAGCTTAAGCCTTTACTTTTACTTTGAGTTGCAGTAATCTAAACGCTCCACGTTATGGTATGCAGTCTAAACACGCGATGCATCGGCTCAACCCAAGTATAACTACATCGGCCACAGGCGTTTCTGCTAAAATAAAAGGAAGAAAGGAAAAAACCCCGGAAAAAATAAAGTTTTTAACTATAAATGCTTTATATACGAGACATAACTAAAATAATGTTCATTATAATTGGCATCGCACGACACTTCAAAAATCCCAAATTTTAGTTATGTCTCAAATATTTTAAAAAGTTATAGTACAAAACAACCAAAAAACAACAACTACTACTTCTACTTATACAGTCTGCCTGTTAAATTTCAGCTCGATTTGATCACGAAGAAATGGTTATAAAACAATGTTTAACATAGTGCGCACCGCGAGACAGACTAGCAATTACTAGGATTTGCATTTACAGATTGGGAATTTATTTTTTAAAAATTAACACGCTGCATGTAACATGGTTGTTTTGACCCCGTTCTCTCTTGTAGGCGTTAATTAACAGCAATCTCTTCCACACAATAATAACACTGAAGTCCTTGGTAAACAGAAATAACTTTAATGCAGCAACAGAACGTATGTACACTTTCTGCAACTTAAAACTCATCAATGAGAACACAGCAGCCATCTCTCTCTGGCTCTTGCCTATAATTCCTCATGCATTCTGTGACTCTATCTTCATTTATCCTTCAACTAATCATTTTTCTTACTTGACTCTACATAGAGATAATCTAAAAATACATTAATTTAATTACCGTACATTCGATCGATCTGAAATTTTGATAGATCATTTTGATCGTCGCCACGAGTCTGCCTGCAAAATTTTAGCTCGCTAGCATACTTATAAGTGGGTTAAAAATCCAAGGAGGCTTCAAGCAGACGCCACGAGTTAATATAAAAGATTGTTTTAAAGCCCAACAGCCCGTGTTCATAGTGCATCATGTAATAAAATAAGACCGTACAAGACGATTAAAGATTAACAGAAGTCAAGTCTTAAAAAATTGGGGCTGACAAATGCACCCAAAGTGGGGCTGGCGAATGCACAAGTTGCAGGCGAATCAACCAGTAGTTGAGCTGATGAGTGCACCAGTAGTGGGGCTGATGAATTTACACGTAGTGGTACTAGCGAATGCACACGTAGTGGTGCAGGCGAATACACCAGTAGTTGGGCTGATAAATGCACCAGTAGTTGGGCTGATGAATGCACCTGTAGTGATGCTGGCGAATGAACCATTAGTGATGCTGGCGAATGCACCAGTAATTGGGCTGGTGAATGCACCAGTAGTTGGGCTGATGAATGCACCAGTAGTGGTGCTGGGAATGCACGGGTTCAATTAATGGTGTACAGTTCGCATGACTAGCGTCTTTAACAAAGCAGATACCCGTACATGAGATAGGCCAGTTCTTTGATTAGTTGATAGAATTAATAGTGATACCTTGGAGCTGAGCTAAGAAAAATAAACTTTGAAGAAATTTTATTATTGTTTTTTTTAAAACCAACACAACTTTGTATTTTTATTTATTTTAAAACAAATCTAATTTCTGAGTGTTATGTTCGTACAGCCAGCCAGACGTTTGTGCGACTCTTAAGCCCTGAGTCTCTGACTTTTATACAGAAGCTCTCACTCTTATCTCGGTGAAGTTTGTAACGGGCAACGAGAGAAAGAGCAGAAAACGAATTTGAAAAAATAAATTAAAGAAAACAAAAACAATTACGATCTAAAAGACCAGGTGAGGAATACCAGATGTGCACAGGTAAATATCAGAGCGGCGATGAGGCACACACTTCTTGGGCACCCGTCGGATGGAAATAACTTCCGCCTTTGTGTGATCGGCGAGTAACGGGCTAAACAAAGGAACTGCTTGGCGTGCCGTTACAGAGCAGGGCTGGCTGAGCGAATTCTGAGAAATGTTTTATTGGAAGAAGAAATATCAGATCACATGCAGAATTTTTTCCCAGGCTTCTTCCTCTTGACGTTGGAGTACGTTTCATCAGAAAAGAATCCGTGGCCCATTCACATCTATACTATTAAAAGCCAAAGCCCTGACTCACTCATCACTAATTCTCCAAATTCCCGGGTAGATAGAATCATGCAACTTTGGGAAGTTGTTGGGTACACTCTCACGACGAAAATTGGCGAAAAAGAATTTTAAAATTCCCGCTCATGTGGGGCCAGGGGCCCAAACACCCCCCCCCTTATATGGGCTATATAAATATTGAAAATCATGAATTCTCTTATTTCCCGAATAGGTAGAAGCATGAAACTTTGGATATTGTTGAGTAGATTTCCACGATGATAACAAGCGAAAAAAATATTTAAATTACCACTTACTGGGGGTCGGCGCCAAAATTTAGTTTTTTCTTATATTGAGAACTGATTCATCACCAATTCTCCAATTTTTCGTGTAGGTAAAAGCATGAAACTTTGGGAAGTTGTTTAGTACACTTTCACGATAATAATTTGCGAAAGGGAATTTTAAAAATCCCATTTATTATAACAGGCGAAAAAATTATCTAATTATCACTCCCCGGAGGGCCCAATCATAGTTTTTTTTTCTTACATAAAAAACTGACTTATGTTTTCCCGCGGGACCACGAAAAACATACAGAAAAGACAGTGAAGTTAATGTATTTAATATATCCATCATGATCTAGAATAATATCAATTTGTGCTTTGAAAGGGTATTACGCTAAATGAAATCCTAATTTTCCGCTGCAAAGTGCAGGTATTTTGCTAGTATAGAATAAGTGAATAAGACTCTTACACGGCCGTATACAATTTACTGAAATTTATACGGAACACTTATTAATATCAATCCTAACCATTTAAAATACGAATAGTAGCGAAATTTTAAATAAATTGAAACTATAAATTATTTGTTCTTATTAGTTGAAGGAACCTTAAATAAAAACCGTAAACGTGGAGGAAACTTTCTCAAAGCGGTGCCAACACCGTGCCGTTAGACGCCCCGAGAATAAGTTTGTCTGGCTTTATGGAAAAAAAACATGAGGGGGAGAGGGGAAACAACAAAATTAATTGACGTGTTGGTGGATACAGGGTGAATAAAAAAAGGTTAAAACTGATTGCTGTACGACTTGAACTTATTTACTCACCACGCCCAAAGTGGACGGAAGAAAACAAATTAAAGACTTAAAATTGACAATAGTATATTGAATCAATAGATAAATAAAATCAAATACAGTATGTGGTTGGAAATAGCTGGGATAAAATGAATATGAAAAAACATTTTGTAGAAATGATGCTGCACTAATGAATGCATAATGCATTTTGTAGAACGTTTTAATTTGTAATTCCTTTTACTGAAGCTCAACGTAAGCACGTTGAATCTCTCTCATCAGTCAATTTAAATATTTTATCGCGGCAGTCCAACCCATTAGTCACTAATAAAACACCAAATCGCATTACCACAATAAGGCTTTAACTTAAATGCCGTTTAGTCCTCAAATATTTCCTTTTTTCTCCAGTTCGACAAACCCCGTTTTTTTTGGCATCTTTTAAAATCCGTCTGCGACGCCTTGAGTGTTTGATACCAATATCGTCTGGGGCGGACACAGACGAAAAGGGTGCACCACAAGATGGTCATGTGCACGCCACCGCTATCGTGTTGTATGCACTAGCCATTGGCCATGTAACTTGACCGCTTCCCGGGGTGCTTCGATGCCGAACACCAACAGACTCCTGCATGCAAGTTAGGTACACTCGGCCCGTCCAACATGTGGGGACCAACAGAGGGGTCGCAGGTAAATGTCAAGACACACAGAGTGACGTGCTAAGCGAGTGCAGGCGTCATCTCGGCGATTCTCGTGATATTGGTTGAGGTGCCTATAAGACGCTGACAGTACTTGCGGTCAGGTTTATTCAAGAATGATTCAAGATAATGCTAAAATACCGAAATCCACTATGGACCGAAATGCTTTATATTGTCTTCCTCAAAGTCCTTAAAAGCATGTGTGCGAAAAGGCAATTGGATATAACTTATGGATGGTAATGAATCCCATGCAACTAGCATAATATGAAGAACAAATAGCTAAAAATAAAATAACGACTAATAGGAATCACACGTTAAAATGTATCATGCAATGGAGAACACATAAACCAACCAAAATGGTCATAAAATCAATTTTAATAAATATCAAGCTTCATTTGACTTTAAATTTAAAAAAAAAATGTTCAGATTATTAGTTACAAGAAATAATACACAAAAATTGTGTCTAGAAAAAAAAAACCCAGCAAAACGAAAACTACAGTTCTGCTTGAGTTACTTCACAAAATATAACACACTTACGTAATTAGAGTTTCAACTAAAACTGGTTAGCGATAATACATTTTTTCAAGTCTCTCAACTATGTTAATATTGTCTACACCCCTTTCACACGGCATATTTATTGCATCGATACAAGCAGAGGCGCAGCTGGGATTATTGGCGCATGGGGACTAACAATAAAATTGCCCCCCCTCCACCTCTGTTTAGTTCATATCTTACCCTTGTTCACTTATTACAATGTAAAAGCCGAAAGCCTCATTTTGGCACCCCGTATATTGGCGCCTGGGGACATACGTACCTTTCCCCCATCGTTACGCCACTGTAAACAAGTTAAGAATCCAAAGGTGAGAACCTCCATTCAAACGGCGACCTTTAAGATTAGGGGTTTAAGCGCGATAAAATAACCCACGGGTGGGGGCAAGCTGGGGAGGTTTTTTAAATCAGATATAAAAAAGGTTTTGAGTCTAAGGTTCATCTCTGCAGATAAAGAATCAAAAGCCATGGAATGGGTGGCAACGACGTTGTCTAGGAAAAGTATGAGTGTGTGTATGGGGGGTATATATTCGTTCCTGTGAGGCAGCATTGCTGGAAACGCCGGGTTTTAGATTATTTTTGTTGGGGATATGGTTTTGACGCTACAGATGACCTCTAATAGACAGGGAATGTGGGCGGGAGGACATTAGCTCTTCGCAGGATGGATGAAAATAAAAGTAAACAGAAACATGAGAAGATAGGTCACTTTCCGGACTAGCGGCATGATCCCGGAGCAAAAGGAAGGTTTGGGTATCTATCTCCGCTGTTAGTGAAACATAAGACCAATACGCGTGGGTTACATGTAAGTGCGCCTTTGATACTTGAAGAGTGATTTTAAGAAGATGTATTTTTCACTGGCATTTAGGACAAAAAATGCGGAATGGGAGGGGGGCGCTAAAAAAACAACAAAAACCTAACGAAAGACTTAAAAATTATCACTGTTAATGCCAAGTATAGAATACCAATACAAGTGCATGTAGGGCTTGGTTGACAACCGAGACATCTTAGTGACAAGGAGAGCTAATTCTGCCTCCCTGATCTGACCACGGCAGCTATCAAAAAGACTACAGTTTAACTATCGCCCACCCGTGGTCAACTACAATCACTGCCACACCTGGAACCTTACAGCGTGCGCCTCTACAGTCAGATCTGGTACTTATCTACCATCTATCATTTGTTGCTCGTGTAGGTCACGAACTTCGGGCGGTTAAGCTAATGAGACGGCATGGGGCAACGGGATATTTTTTTTTCCATTTTAGTCAGATGTCAAATTGTACAGAGGTAATTTTTTTTAAAAATGTCAGTTTAAAAAAAAAAAATTATGATTCACATAATTTTTAATAATAAGTGTGGGTTGAATTTTTTAATTGTGTATCCTTGCATATGAGGATAGACGGGGTAACGTGGCCTCAGGTGAATGGTTCCCATTGTGAGGCGCGTAACTGAATCCCCAATGAAAGAGACGGTTTACGTGTAAACCTGGCACACACACACAAAACTTTCACCAATCTGGAGAGATCAGACTAGGTACAGTGAGCGTATTGTAAAACATGTATTCTCACAAGGCAGGCGTGAGTCAGAGATGAGGGAGGGGGTGGGGGCGTAGAACAGGTGCAGGGGTACACACCGAGCCTTACAGATGGCAAACGTAATATCAGAAAGCCTCTTACAAACCCTGGGTGCATGAGTAAGAGGTGAAAAAGTGAGGAGGAAAGTAGTGTAAGAATTTATGTAAAGTTAAAGGAGATTGACAGTGTTGAGGATATTAGTTGGGTGAGACCACAATCAAGCTGGTTGGAAAAGTAAATAAAACTTTGCTGCCGTGTTATTTTATATATTACTGCTATTTGCTTTTGTATGTTGGGTGACAAAGGCTTTATAGTGACATTCTCGTTGTTTTTGTGACATCCTGTCACACTTAAGTACACCATATTTATAATTTATATAAAATTTTAAAGTGTTGATTACTAGGTTTCTTAATAACTAAAATTCTTGATGTTTCTTTTCTTCTCTTAAAAGGCACCAAGCAAGATAAAAGTGCGGTTTGAGTGTGAAAGTGGAGTGGGGGAGGAAGGAGTGGGCGTAGTAGGGAGGTAATTTTGGGGCGATTGGTAGTGCAAGTTTATGATATGTTCACAAACTCAATATTTTCAGACAAAAATTTGAACAAAGTGACAGGGTCTAACAACATCCAAGACAATAGGGATTTTTGGGATGGTTGGTGTAAAATCTGTATGCTGCTGTATGGACAAAAGTGATTTCATAAACAAATATGTTAGCTTATTAAGGGTTCCACCTTATTCTTAGGCATTATATTTGATTATATGAAATTAGGATGAAAAAGTGCATTGGATTTAATAGATTTTAAAACTGCTTAGCTGATTAGAGAGATGATTTGTAAGAGGCTGTTTTGTTAGGGCTGTTAATCCCAAAACAATAAGTTTAATAATGGACAGAATATACTGCTCTTAAAAACTCAAATGAGACACCAAATAAAGAATGAATTAAATACACATAAAGAAATAATTTTTTCAATTTAAAAACAGTATAATGCAGATGATGGTATTGTATTGCATTTGGATGATGATAGTGACTTAAGATGATTATGTTTTAGTTTGCCTACAGATTACGGAGGTCTAGTTCTGGATCTGATAATGTGAAGCTAAGTTCACATGTCAATGAATTTTATAACTGCATGTTTAAATTAGCAGGGCACATGATATTTGAGCAAATTGTATAAATTAATAATGATATTACATCGTAGCACATAATCTGTAAGCAGTTTTAAATAACTTCTGACAAACGAAATAACTTGTCTTCAAGATTCTGCGAGCTAAAAAGAAAACGCATTGTTACAGATGTCATTCAAAATCATTCCTTCACACAAATAAAATGTATCTAATAGTCTAATAGGCATTACACCCATATCAAAACATAATTAGTCCCTATTTGACCCTATAATTAGACTGACCTGCTGCGTGGGAGGAACATCGATCCTTCAATGAAAACTGAGCCTGACAGAAGAATGTACCAACACAATGCCATTTCTCCAGGGCTGATGACAAAAATATTTCTAAAATTTTATACTGAAGTAGTAAGTTTTTAGGATATGGATGAAAAATTATCCCCTTGACAGTTTTAATGATTTCATTAATCTTAACTTGAGATGTTGTTAATCTTATATATTAAGAATATTCAGCGATATGCTGCTACATTTCAGGTAATCAATATTAACTGGCTTTGCTTCTCAGTGTCACAACTGTGTGCAAGAGACAAAGTTTGTTTAAAAATAAAGGTACACTGAAATTAAAAATGATTGTAAAAACAATTTCACGTGACATTTAATTGTGTTTCATGACACTGATAAAATGATTTAAATAATACTGTAATGCAGTTATACAAATCATATTCAATTAAAATGCAAACTTTTTGTTAATGATAGCTTTTGACTTCTACAACTCTTACTTTTAATTTCATGACAATTTGGATTAATCTAAATTCTTGGTAATACCCATGAATTTTTCATGTTTCTCATTAAAATTTTTATATCATATGAATTAAACTATGGTGTTAATTGATTTTTAAAAATTGGAAATATGAACATGATTTGCCAACAAAGCATAAAATTGAAAAAGTAAAGGTTCATCTTCTCCAGCAAAATGTGCAATGGCCCCATAGGTCAAATCATGATTTGTTAAACGTCATTTTAAAAAAAGAGATGGCATATAATATTATTTAATTAGAAGAGGAATGGAATAAGGAGTTTAAGATTAATATAAGCTTCAATTGCATTTTACAAAATTATAAATATTCAAAACATAGTGTAGTTTAAGAGAGTATCTACCATGATTTAAAAGCTAACTTACTAATAGACTATATCATTGGCTTCCCGAAATTCGTAGCGAACTGTTAAACATAAGCTTTGAAGTACAGATTCCCTCAGTCCTGCTAGTGCTTCCATACTATGAAGATAACTGAAAATTATCTTTAGATCCTGAAAATAGGTTTTCAAAAAATAATATAATGAAATTTAACAAAAATTACACTTTCTTCTTTAAAAAAAAATGTTTAAAACTTTTTTGACATTTTGAATTTGATTTAGGACATGGTAATAAAAACTTTTTAAATTAACAACTTTGGCTGAATATCAGTAACTCACCTTTTCAGTTCTAGTGCCAGGTGGCTTTTGTAAGCACTGGATAAAAAGTCCTATATCCGAAGCCATTATTGTAGAACTTTGAGATCAATTTAAAAACAACACCTACTATTACATAAGAAATTTTACTACAGTGATAAAAACATGAATTTATTGTATAATTGATAGTCCAAAAGAAGGTGCCTATCTTTATAATATAAAATAACGAAGCACATTTTGTCTACTGATGTTCATCAATTTCAATTGATAACTATTATTTGATAAATGTTCCAAGTTCTAGATGCAGTTATGATACAAATTTCAACACATTCCAGTCATCCAAGCAGCAGGCCTAACTGATTGAAACATAATTAGCAAAGTCAGTGAAATCCATCATATCACAGGTGAATATTCTTGAAGTGCTATCCTGTAGATAAAATAAATCAAAGTCATATTGTTGATAATATGCAAATTTTACAACTTCAATACAATATATAAAATAACTAATCTAAGTTCAAATGAAAATAAAAATTAAAGATAAAATAGTTCTTCAAAATTACGCTTGCACAGTGGAACCTCGGTTTACGTCTGCTTTGGTTTAGGTCCAACTTAGTATATGACCTGTGTGGATGCGAAAATTTTTGCTTGGTATACAACTAAGAACTTGTATGGAGTCTTCTATTAATGACATCACACAATTTTGAATCATTTCCCCACCCCCTCGTCACAAAAAGTTAGCCCCCTCCCCTCAAATACGACATTAAAAAGTTTTGCCCCTTCCCCTCAATAAAAGCTGTATTTCTTATTTGAAAATGAACAGGTTTCAATTCACTCTTTTGTCATTTTTAGTTTGTATTTTATGTCCAGCTACACTCTAATATAACAGGCATGAAGCAATTTATATAATAATAAATAATAACCCCCTTTTCAGACAATGACCGCTTATGGGGCAAGTGAAGTAGCGTCCACAAGTTTCATGGAGCCACTACTAATGAGCAAGGGATTGTGTGGCTACCACTATGGCCTTGCTAGCACAGAGGCTCGAGCCCATGGCTCTCTTTTGCATCGATTAGACAGTCCAGCGTGCTACTGCTAGACCAAAAAATGTTATTAAATAAATTGTAAGCAATCAAATATTTCAGTGGAACTTTTATCTAAGTTGCCTGTTTTGATGTGACGCCATGTTTCTTAAAAACTGCTTCCCCCTCGTTAAAACGTGTGACTCCCTCCCCCCACCCAGGGTGTGACATCATTTATAAAGGCTCTTGTGAGTCAAAATGACACATCTCGCCTATGTAACTTGTGGGAATGACACAGCATGTTTCTCAAGTCAGTTATTGTGGAAGTTGCTATCATACAGTGAACAATTGACCCAATAAATAAATTACCACATGATTTTGTGAAATTTCTCTTAAATTATGATTTTTAATTCTAAGACAGTTAATGAGAGGAGCAAAGCAGAAAAAAACCCAACTTAAAGTGGTTAAGATCATCTTAGAGTTGAAAAAAGAGATTGTTATACATTGAGCTTGTCCAGGACAGGCCTTAATTGATTTGAAGCATGCCAAGAATGATGATTTCTTTGATTGTGAAAAACAAAGATTATTGGGTAAATGGGGTGAAATCGATTTCAATTACAAAACAAACAAAGATCAGGGATATTACAGTATTAGTATGATAATATGATTAGAATTACAGCATATTGAAAAACTGCTTGATCTGGATAAGTGAAAAGACAAGAGGAAAACAGACAAAATTTCATCTGAGTTCTTTTTACTATTTTAAAATGAATAAATGAGAATGTCAAAAATCAAATCATGTCAAATGACAAGAAGTGTGACTGACTGTGACGAATATTAATACTGACAATAAGTTCAATTTCCATTGCCATTACTAATGATTTTCTGACTATGACTATATATTATATATAGTTAGTTATATCGTTTACTACAGGCATAGGAATAGGATGAATGAACTGAATATGTTTAAATCTAAACTTTTTACAATAATTCTTATTACGTCATTCGTTAATATGACTATTAAATTAATGATAAAATTTTCATATTTTATACAGTTCAGATTCAGTTCTCAGTGAAGAAATATAAATCATAATCTTATGGTAATCCTGCAGATTTTACACATATATTATTTCACAGCGAAATTTAATTTGCTCATGAAAAGTTATGTTTTTAATTTTTTAAATGCATTATTACATGTTGTATTTCAGCTATTACAACTAGGGGTGTGCCGGATCCGTTTTTTCAACCGGATCCGGCGTTGGTTTTTGAAACTAATGAAAAATGCCTCGCTAACTTTAACGAGCGATTGAACCGGTTCTCATATTTAGACCAGTGAACTACGAGTCCTCAAAATTAAATATTAAAAAAGACAATTAACCATCACTGTTAGCCGGTCCTAAAAAACGAGCGGTCTTAACAACCTTAGTATAAACTCCACTTCAATTTCAAGCATTCAATGTGGCGAAATATTTTGTAACAGCTGAGCGCCGCGGGCCGCGGCTATGTCATACCGTCGTTTAAACCAAATAGCGTTAGGTAACCAAGTGGTAACCGACCAGCCAATCAGAGATGGCGCAATGTCCCTAAAAGCATTCATAGATAGGCTAGGTCAGCACAGGCCTGCTGGCTTGAAGCAATTTGATGGTCGTCTGCCGTGCTCGGTAAGGTGGCGGGCTGGCGGCCAGGCGCTTGGGGAATATAGTTGCTTATTATTTCTGTTACAACGTCATTGGTGATTGCGGTTAAGATGACGTCACGAATAATAATTACTCATCCCCGCACTATCATGTATGGGATTGGGCCGATTGGCCACTATTAGCGGTGCTGACTCTAGCCTCTGGTATGTTCGGAATATTAAACATTAAAAAAGCTCAACGCTCGCGAAACAATCGATTAATGTATCGTGATCGTGTGGAATTCGGGAAAGAGAATTACTTTTATTTCAGATAATGATCCGGTGAGTCACAAAATCTGGCAAATTCCGAAATCCGGTATATTCCGGATTCCGGTTGTTCCGGATACATGTAAATCCGGCGGAACCGAATTTCACCGTATAGTGCAAAATCCGACGGAACCGGATTCCGGACCGGATTGCGGCACACCCCTAATTACAACGCTAATTTAGGGGTCTTTTTTAATTTCCAAGGCATTTTTTTGGCTCTATATAATACATAATGGTCACAACACGTCCATTTAGTTTATCTAGCAAACTGCTTGCCAGATTTTTTTACCTGACTCGACTCATGCTAAAAAAAATTTCTGACTGAAAATGTTTTGAAAAAAGTCTTTAAAAAAATTTACGAAACAATAAATTTTAGTATAGATCTATAACGCTTGAAGGAGAAGCCCTTGAGGAGGTGGAGAGTTTTGTTTACCTTGGCAGCATGGTAGATAAACAAGGTGGTACAGATGCCGACGTCAAAATAAGGATCGGAAAAGCAAGAGCAGCCTTCCAGCAACTCAAGAATGTTTGGGTCGCCAACAACTTAGGCAGCAAGTTAAAAGTAAGGATTTTTAACGCTATGGTGAAACCAGTGCTGCTATATGGAGCTGAGACATGGAGAACAACGGCTGTAAACCTGACCAGAATCCAGACCTTCATTAACAATTGTCTAAGAAGGATTCTCAGAATTCACTGGCCGGACAAAATCAGCAACCAGGAACTGTGGCAGCGAACTAAACAGAAGCCCATTGAGGAAGAGATTCTTCAAAAGCGGTGGAGGTGGATCGGTCATACACTAAGGAAACCTGCTTCTAATACAACAAGGCAAGCCCTGAAATGGAACCCACAGGGTAAACGGAAAAGAGGCCGCCCAAGAAACACCTGGCGCCGAGAATTGGAGGCAGACATCAAGAGGATTGGCCATGAATGGAAGATCCTGGAGAAAATGGCCCAGGATAGAGATGCCAGGAGAGCTCTTGTAGGTGGCCTATGTCCTAGGAGGAAGTGCAGACGCCGGCGATGATCGGTAGATGTCCCTCATGGACTAGAAGGCTCAAACAATAGATCTATAACATTTCATGGAGTCATTCATTCATTAAATTATTAACAATAGAGATGAAAATGTGTTTGTGTCAACGAAGAAATTTCTGGAGATGTTTTTAAGAAAAAAGTGTAATGGGAAATAAGGGGCCGTCCATAAATGAGTGTGACGGATTTGTTGTTTAGGGGGATCTAGATCCTCCCTAGGCCACAGATATTGACCAGCGCCGGCAACTCCGACAGAGTCGTGGTTGGTTAATAGAAACACAAAGTAAAACACTGGACATTGGAAGTATTCTCCAAGACTTGATTCATTTCAATCAAGTTTAATTGCATCATCTTGACATATCCATGACCATGAAGTTTACAATGTTTCAATAACTTTCACATTGTGCAAACTACTGCAAACATCCCTCTACCACATGTGAATTCTGCTCAGCTTTCCCTTTTACCCCACACCGCACTATTTATAGCTCCTCTGCCTTCATGAATTCATGACTGACCAAAATTCCTACTATTACTTTTCTCTTAAGCCACTATCTGACTAGAGGTCACAGGGACGTCACACACCTATGGGATGCGGGGTCCACGCATTTGTGACGATGTGTAACGAGGGGGAGGGGTGAGTTTAAGAATTGTGAAGTCACGTCAGAACTTCATACTTTAAATAAAAGTTCCACTTAAATATTCGATTTCTTAAAATTTATTTTCTGACGTTTAATATGGTTATTATACGCGTGTTACGACATTAGAGTGATGCCTTACACAAAAACATTCTAAAATGACAATAAAATGTTTTGAAACATGCTCATTTTCAAATAGAAAATATGACTTTTAGGGGGAGGGTTCAAACTTTGTGACATCATATTAGAGGAGGGTCTATGTTTTTACAAAGTGTGACAAAGGGGGGAGGGGGGAAAAAAAAATCAGCCAAATCGTGTGACGTCGTCTATGGACAGGCTCCTTAGTAGTCTTTTATTTCGGAGTGTATAGGGTGCCTTAGGAGGGGTAGTAACTCCAGCGGGGGAACATGTCGTACTCTCTAGGGGGTAGTTTGCCCACCCTTGGTCCAAACTTGACACTAAGCTCTCACCAGTGGCTCCTAGAAACTGTAGCGTGTGCAGTGGCCACACCCCGGGCTGGCTAAACCTGGTGAGGGTAGCCGAAGGTTCTCAAATCCTCAGTGATCTAGGTATGTCTACCTTTGCACATGAAAACTGGATTTGATGGACGGAGCAGAGGAACCAATAGATGGTCAACAATCAAGAAGGCGAGCCCAAGCAAAGCGTAGAGGGACGCTAAGGGCATTACAAGACACACAGGACATCATGGCCATCCACTGCACCCGTCTCCATCACCAGCTATCAAGACTCTGTCCAATTTTGTTGATCCGATAGACAGGGAGATTCATACAGAAAATGTAGAAAACGTGGAAGCGTGCTAAACGCAAACTACAATGTCATGATATTTTTCTAAATAACAATCATTTGTTAAATTCATTTATTTATTTTATTGCTCTTAGAAGATCAATGAAAATTTAATTCTCTTACAAGATAAATAAATAATTTACAGAAATACAGAAAATGTAATATTTTGTTTCATTATGAGATATTTGTTATTTTGTTTATTTGTAATTGAGAAATTTCAATTTGACATCTTATTGAGACAATCTGGCAAGTTGAGTGATAAATAAACAAAATGGTTGCATCACGCAGAGACTATTTACTGTTGAGAGATGAAAAAATGCCTTAGAAATTAAAAAGACTCCTAAGGCTAATTATTGTACGGATCCAAGATGGCGGCCGGAAAGTTGGTCGCGTCCAGGACTGTACGGTTGCTATGTTGTAGTTACCTCCCTTTATTGCTGTATTTCCTTGGTTGTCTCCCTCACCGGAGAAGGGGGAACGCCTCCCCTTAAAATTTGAAATAAATAATAAATAACAACGGGGTGGGGTTTGGGTACTCCCTCCCCAAAATATAAAAAAAAGAAACGGGTGAGGGGTCTAAGGGGAGGGGGAACTACTCCCCTTATAATTATTAGATATGAATCATAGATTGCGAAACTGCGGACATAGCGATAATCAATAAGCGCGCGAATTTGAAGGTTTGATCTTTTTCCGATTTGCCACCGTTGCGCAAACATCGCATTGGAAATTTAATAGTGATTTGCTCATTGGAAGAAGCTGAATTTGAATTAAGTGTTTTACTAGTGATACTAAGGTCACTAAGGAAGGATATAACTCGAGAATTATTTATAACGTGTATTTTTCGTGATTTTCTTCGATTGCCCGGCCCATTTAATTTTCAGTTTCAGCATTTTCCCCTCAGTTGGGACTTTTGATCCGCCCGCCATCTTTGTGACTTGCATAGCAACCAAAGATGGCGGCCGGAAAAGACCTTATTTCGGCCTGATCCGTACAACGATAATTTACCAAAATATAATTTATTATAATAATGAAATAATGCAGTGATATGCATTTAATTATTTAATTTATAACTCATTAAAAAATTGAAAAGAAAAAGACAAGTTATCACGAGAAAATTAAATTTCGCTGTGAAATAACATACATGTCCTGTAAAATCTGCAGGATTACCAATCTTACTATAATAGTCCTAATTACTACTAAGTCTACTAATAATAAATATCTAATATTACTATCACTAACTTATTACTACTAAGGACTATTACTACTACTAAACTACTACTTAATTAAATTTAACTTAATATTGGGGTCTGCTTATAACTTTATAACCATCCTATAAAATGAACAAAGATTGCTTCAAATTAATAATAGCATGTGCATTAACAATATTTTTTACCCGAACGAAACTAGAAAAGAACTTATGGGGAAAAGTAATGACTTAAAAAAACATACATAAAATTGCCCCGTTTTTAGTATTAATCCTTTATCAATGGCTTATTGACGCCATCATGTTTATTGTCAAAAAGAGGCTTTTCCGGTTATTTTAATTGGTTGCAAGTGAAACTGTGACCTGCCATCTACTGAGTAGATGGACTAAGGGAAGTCATTCTTATAATTTAAAAAAATTATTCCAGTACATATTAAAAGTTATGTATGTTTTGCCATGTAAGGTTAAATTAAAAATAACATATTTTTTTAATCATCTTGTTTTTGCCCCCTAAATAATTTCCGGAGGGAAAAATATTTATACTCCTCTCAAAATTGAAATTAAAAAAAATACGTTAATATTTGTTTTAGTAATGAAGTATTTTAATTATAATATTTCTTAATTAATTTAATACTGATTGAACATAATATTTAGGGGTCGTCCATAAAGTACGTCACGCTCAAGGGGGGGGGGTGAGGGGTGTAAGAAATTGTGACAGGGGAAGGCGACCGGCCATCTGTGACGTCACGTGGTGTAATATTAAATTTATTTATTTTTTAACAATTTGTTTTTAAAATTGAAAGTGTGGCGTATTTTAGAGAGGGTGGGGAAGGTCTAAGATTTGTGACAGTTTGTAACAGAAAAAGGGGGGGGGGAGTAAACTGGTCAAAAATAGTATGACGTAATTTATGGACGGTCCTTAAATGTAGTCAGGTAGAAAATTGAATCTTTATAATTACATTTGAACATTATCACTTTGTCTTTGTACAATTCATTTTCATTTGCTTTAATATTATATTTTGATTTTACTTCGAAAAATACGTTTTTTTTTTGGTTTTTTTTACTCCATTTAGATCAAACTGCTAATTATGTGTAAGATAAATATTATGTGTAGGCCTGTGCACAGTAAGGCAAACTAATCTTATAAACATACATCAGGAACATATCTTGTAGATTCAAACATAGGTATTTAAAAATTAAAATGGTTATTTTATATTTCTAAAAAAATATTTAAAATGATAAATAGGTAGACTATAAATACTTATTCTTAAATATTAAGAAACATAATTCATAATGTTAGTGCACTGATTAAAAAAAAAAAAAAAATGAAACTTTACTCTCACAGAAACCTGGCACTTTTATTAAGTTGAAAATAAACAAAAGAATTTCTACAAAAATCTCGTCTGCGTTTAAACGTCTTGTGTTTTTCCCTTTGAAAACCTTCTTAAACTTGGTAAATAAGTTTTATTTTCTGGATAACTAGTATATCTAAATTCACTGTAAATAGAATATAACACACATTACTATCTAACTATAACCAGGCCCGCCGACAGAAATTTCGGGCCCCTAGGCAAGGCTGTCACGGGCCCCCGGGAATAAACCTCTAAAGTATCTTTAGGTCATGAGAATTTAAAAAATTCACAGTTCATATACTTTTTACTTGTACTTTAGATAAGTTAGACAGATACATTATACAAGGTATGGTTTTATAATTATTCAGTTGTTATTTGAAAAAAAATTGTATTTTAAGTTTATTGTTTAAATTAAACTATAAAACCGTTTAATTGTACAAATTTGTATTTATTGTTTTTTTAAAACAAACTCTCCTTGATTTGGCTAAAGCAAAATTGTTAATAACATCATCAAAATTTAATAACTTCGCCAAATCATGCTCAATCGCAAGAGTTTTAAGTTTGAAAAGGTCTTGCTTCATGGTTGATCGCTGCACACTTTTTATTTGCTTTAGCTTGCTGAAAGTTCTTTCAGCTTCTGCAACTGTTACATGAATTGTACATAAAATCCGTAATGCAATAGCAATATTTGGGAATATAGATTCCAACTTCAACTGGTAAATTTTATTCAGCAGTTTTATGGGATGAAGGTTTACACTTTGTATGCTATCTGAATAAATTGACTTTAGATGTTTTACTTCTTCAATTAAGTCACTGCTTACATCTTTGTCATATTCTTTGCAGACATTAGAACATTTCTTTTCCAGATCAGTTTCTCCGATTTCTGGAAACAGCCAAAGAAAATTGAAAGAATTGTTAATATACCTTGCCAATTGAAAACGCTCTGTTAAACCAAACATAACACTATCAATAGTTTTATAGAAAACTTTTACTTTAAAATCATCATCCACTTCATGTGCACTC
>MUZC01004571.1:314091-333721 GCA_002072015.1 Radix auricularia | reverse complement strand
CCCCCCCCCCCCCCCCAAAAAAAAAAAAAAAAAGAAAAAGTAAATAGTATTCTAAAATGATGCGTTTTTTTAAGTCTTCTATTCACTAAAAATTGTGCAGGATCCAAAAGATCACTTGTATTTTCCTATGAAGAATATCATTTCCAAGTTGGGTGTGCAGTTTGATTGTTATCTTCTGAAAGTCTCAAGCTGGCATTTTGAATGATGTGAACTATAGAGAGGCAATGAATAAATGACAATATAGGCCAATTTTACCCCTTACCCCCTTTACTGTCACAACCCATTCATGGTCAGGCAAGCTGAATTTCTATTCAACATGCATTAACAATGGTTTTTGCTTGTTAGTAGTATTCAACCCAATAAAGACTCTTGACTGATTTAGTCTTAGCATGGACGTCAATTGGTCTATGAATACTTTTGGCATGCCAGTTATTTTCTTGCTCTACTAAGTTTTAGTGAAACAGCTCACACACAAAGTAGCTTTCAACAGATGAAATGCGACTTGGCAAAAGTCAAAGGAAGAGCCCACCGCTACTGATTGTAAAACCGCCAAGTCTATCTGGTCAGATAAACAAACATTTTGATGGTCATTTACACATCACTTTCATTGTTAGTCATATACTGCCTATCCATTCACAAGTAATGGTCACTATTGTAATGAAGGGTGACCTTCTTCAACTCTTTTTCCTGACCGTGAGAGTTTCTTAATTTTGGCATTTAATTTAATTTTCTCACTTTTTAAATTCTTTTTAAGATGGTTTCTGGTCATTTTTTTTCTTAAGCGGTGTTATTCAGTTCATATATGATTTGCTTTTTTAAAAAAATTTTAGTTCTACAACTTACTCCTGTGTAAGTGTAAGCATGCAACATTTCTGCCATTGATAAACCAGAGCAGATAAAAGCTTAGAATATCAATCTGTAGAAAACTTCATTCAATCACATGCCCATTAGTGTTCAATAAACTGTACATATTTTTGCTTTGATTAAAGTATTGATGGCCACAGTCTTAACTAATCTGGCACATTTTTATTGACTGCAGCCTTAGATGTCAGATTTATTTTCTAAAATTCACATGTCATTAATTATCATAAACACACCAAACTTGAAATCTCAGCAATTCGAATTCAAAATAAAACTATTTAAGACAGATAGGAAACTTCTCATAAAAACAATTACTGTAGATTCTTTTAGCTTGTATGTGCCGCAGAGAAGAATGTGTTGCATGCCATCATGTGGACAAAATTCTACTGAATCAGCATTCAGATGTGTGTCCACTTTTTTAATGGTTGTAATTTCCGCCATCGCCAAAAGTATTAATTTTCTAGACAGCCTGTATATGAAAGAAAGAAACATCCATAACTATGACATGATTTTAAAATAAGAGTTTTTAAACTGTTGAGTCCCTATGCCCTGATATTGAAATGTTTGGTTTGTCAAACCATTCATCAAATACTAAATATTGTAAGTGTCACACAGCATTTGAAAATAGCTGCTGAAAACATTTGTGATTGTTTTGCTACTGAAAGGCCAAGTAGCTTGCAAACAGCACAACTTGTACCACTCTGATTATAGAGTTTACGTTTTGCAGTCCTTTGATAATTTCAGTCATCAGTGTGAATATCCATGTGTACTAAATGAATGAATTCATGAACGTGCACAACTGTGTGACCACACATCCTGTCGTTTATGTGAGCGACTTTCTGATAGCCTAGCCAAGCGTCTGTGATGACTGTTGTCCCCGGCAAATCATGATTTTAAAAAATGAAAATACGTTGAAATATGTACTGATTTAACAATAATGACGTAGTGATAACACACAAAATAATTCGGGATGGGGATTCGGAGGATTGCTTAATAAATATTTAATTTATATTATTAAGCAATTAAGCTAATTAAATAATTTTTTTTTAAAAGTAAAAAAGACTAATCAACATCACATCAGAATCCTTCATTCTAACTAAAGAATATGAAATATATAATAATATACAATCACATTACTTGGTTGCCCATCTCATCTAGATCTAGTAATTTGTGTGCTGGATTCCATCTAGTAATCTAAATTAGATTCTAATAAAATATTATTTACGGTAACTTCAGAAACTATACTATATTATATTATATAAATATTTACTCATTACTGTCATTGTCATTACTCACAGTCATAGTATCACAGACATAATTTGACCTAACACACTATACATGCATAGTCATATATTATATTCATAGGACAGGTGGATTTAAGACTTAATAAAACTTATTATATTATGATGAATGACATGACTTGACTCATGACTGTCACTGTCATGATTATTCATGATAAGACAATGACAATGATTGACAATGACAAAGTAACAACAAGACATTTATAATAAATAAGTTATTTGCCTGGTATAGACAAAAAATTATAGATAATCAATAGGGCTGGTGTTCGTTTGAACGTATAGTTATAGTTTATATCATGTTCATTTGGAAGAGTGAGTGAAAATGATAGTAGGCTCAGTCAACTATGCAAATTCAGTCTTACTTTTTTTTTTTAAAACTCTGCTACAGGACAGGCAACTTGATGGGAAATTCCCTGTGTCAACTTACATCTTCCCATTCGCAAAATATCTTTACTATTTATACGGTAACTTCTAGAACATGGCTGCGTCTTCGCGTGGCGTTGAACGTGTCCTTGCGAAATGCGAGGCATGTATCAAAGCAGGAAACTATTATGAAGCTCATCAGATGTTTAGAACAGTTTCATTTAGGTATTCATATCGATCTTATATGACATTTTGTGCCTCAATAGAAATTCTTACTGTGTTAATGGGCACGTATTTTTTAATTTATATTTGTTCCGGTGTAAGAATGATAACCTGTTATCGATAACTTATGTTTCCCATAGAAACAACCCTAAAATTACATCTTAAATTTTCATATTGTAAATTTATGGAAAGAAAAAATCATCCTAAATATGCATCACTGTTGCAACTATAATTGACTGTCCCCATTGTCGATTTTGACTATCTTGCTCTAACTGTAATTCTTTTCTGCCTATCTGAATCTATCTGACTCTGACTGATCATTGATCATGCAAATCAATTAATCATAATCTGATTAATAATATTATTAATAATCATAAAAATAAAACTATTACTATTACTATACTATAGTAACTATACTATACTATACTATACACTATACTGACTGTTACTACTACATAATATATACTATATAAATTATAATATTGATAGGCTGCGGCTATTGGTAGTCAGCTACCAATACCTTCTTGAGAAATGAGAGCCATTGGACTTGGTACTTGACTACCAATACTATACTGCCAATACTAGCCTATAGGCCCATAGCCAATAGTCACACTTAATTGTTAATAAAACTACTACTTCTAGGACAAATGACAATGATTACCAAGAACTTCATTTCCAGATTGCACGAAACTCTAACAGATCATAAAAATTACCAGAATTTAATTCTTTTCCACAAAGTGATAAATCATGCATATTGCTAAATATAGGATTGTAGAAATGATGGGACCTAGTTTGTTGTGATTTTCTTGAATTTGCCTACTAAATGATGAGTCCAACTGCCCATCTATAGTTATAGATTATAGAAACTGCTTTGGCTTATTGACAGTAATGCAGCGTTTGTCAACCGCTGTTCCGAGGCACACTAGTGTGCCGCGACATGTTTCCTGGTGTGCCGCCGGATATTCCTATTCAAGAGAATTAATATATATATATATATATAGTCAATAGAGGCACATAGGTAAATTTTTTAAACATTTTCTAATGGTGGTGTTCCTCTGGATTTTTTTTCATGAAAAAAGTGTGCCACGGCACAAAAAAGGTTGAAAAACACTGCAGTAATGCAACAAAATTGCTTGCAGTTGCATCTTCATGATAGCCTTTGTGTCATGTGCTTTGCATGTGGATCTTCGTTAAAATCTTTATATTTTTTGCATGGTTTGATAGTTTGATGACAAATGAGTCAAATGCTAACTAACTGAATTTAATTTTTGGATTTAATTTTTGCAGAAACAACACACAATAATTACAAAAGGCACCCTTTAACATTTGCGTGTATAAAAGCCACGTTGAATAGTAGATAACCATGCATAACTAAAAACTAAAAGTGTTACTACTTAGTAGTAATAGTTTTAATTATAAATTGCTTTTACCTCTCTATTTGAATTTGTGTTAACCTTTTGAGAAAGAATATTTCATTACTGGTGTGTAGTTATTATTATGTCTAATCTTAGTACCGGTCATTTTGCTATTGATTGAGTCTATTGTAGTTGGTCATAAAATGACTTAACATTTTCTAGCCATCCCCCTTCTCATATGATAATGAAATATATTTATATATTAATATGTTAATAATATCTAATTTCTTATTACTACTAATTATTTATATAGCATTGCTTATTTTTATCTATTGGTGTGGAGGTTATAAAAATAAATAATATCTTATTTTAAATGTCTTTCAAGTTTTCAATTGTCTGGAATGTTATCGTTTTTATAAATTTTAACAAGAACTTGAAAGAACCTGCATACCAGAATTTTACTATAGTTGGTCCAAACTCTGTACTAATTCATAGTAGGCTAATTAAAATTCTTCCCTAAGCATTAAATAAATTAATTAAAGCATGCAAAAGAGTAAGACTGTGTAATGTATAGAATAAGTGGCATTATAAGTAGGAGAGTCTGTAACAGAACAGATAACTCAGGCATGTGGGAAAATAATAAAATATTTCATTGAACTTTGAGTCTTCTTGAGTGTTCATGTAAAATATAACTAAATGCTAGCACTCTCTTTGTGATTTTAAAAGAAAAATAATAATAATTTTTTTTTTATCGCAGTGGGATTCGATCCACCAATACGTTCATTACAGTTTCACTCCGCCTACCCACTCTAGTGATGCTCATGATAACAAATTATTTTTAAAAATTATAACTAAATAAGCTATAAAACATCAATGTGCATGGTTGACTGTGTGAATAAAACTAGACAATATTATCACAGCTGTGCAAATAATCACTCTGTTGGACTAAATATTAATTAGGCCTAAGCCTAATTTAGCCTAGGCCTAGGTCTAAATAAATTAAACTGTAATGTCATAAACTAATGACACTAATTTACTGCAATAATTATAAAAGTAACATAATATTAATAAACAATAATAAAATTAAAAATAAGCATTAAATGCTTATGATGGAAAAAGTGAGCAACAAAGTGTTAAAGAGGGGTAATAAGCCTCATGTTTTCAACATGTTTTCTTTTTTTCTTTTGAAATCTATATATTATTACATTTAAAAAACTAATGCTTTAAAGTAGGGCTGGTACTAATTAAAAAATATTTGTTAGAAAGAAATCCTTATCTAATAGGAGTAACTGACATAATAGCATCCTTATTTTATTTCTGTTATCAATGTGACCACACAATTACATTTTGGGCAGTGTGATTAACCCATTTGAGAAGTTTTGGCAAACTTTAATTAAAGGCCTAAATATACACTCAGATTCCTTGCTGATCTCCTTCTCATCTTTCAACTTTTGGGCTGGAGTCATTCAATTTAGTGCTAAAATGTGCTGTCAGTTTTTTAACTTCCAAGGTCCCCTGAAAATGCTTTAAAAAAGGTGACTTGCAGTAAATAAAAATATAATATTTTATTGTCAGATAATCTCATTGGCATACGTCATACATAATACATAAGAATTTAGTTTCATAAATAGTTCATTCAATTTCCTACAATACTATAAGCAGATTTATATAACTAAATTAATTAGTTTTTATTACTTTGTATATTTGCTTTTGGTAAGGCTTATACAAGTGATGCATTGCATTTAACCAGAAGATAGGTCGCACTATATTCTGTAGCATGTCCAGCTTTAAAAATCTGTCAACATATAGTGTGTTCTCAGCTCCACTATCTTTTCTTTTATTTATGCAATTCACACATTCTTTTTCTGTCAACAGTAAACATACTCATGTTTTTTTGTGTTTCCTTTATTTTAGATTTAGTCACCTTTTTAATTTTTTAAAGCTTCAGGATAAGACCTGTGGTGTTTATAAAGTTAGATATTTAATGATTTAATTTGATTTATACAATTCCTGTCGATTCTATTAACAACCCTCTTCCCACTTCTAAACCTACTAAGTGATATTAATGAATAGTAAAACTTGAACTATTATTACTTAATTAACTATATTTTTTATTACCTGGCACTAGGGCTGTCAATAATGTTGAAAAATGCTCCCTGGGTACCCATCCAAAATTTGAACGGGTACCCGGGTTACCCATTCAAAATGCCTCAAAATTTTCGTCATTATGCCTGCTATTACTACGATTAGCCTTTCACTGCATTGTTTATTGTGGAAATGCGAATTTTGATGTAATGAGTCAACGATAGGAAAAGGATGACATTGAAATACTACTGTAGTACAGTGGTCATTGAGCAGAGAGGTGATAAGGTGATTTTTTTTTTTGAGGTGGGGGAGCGCTAATCGTATCATCACATGGCGGGTTATTTCTATGTCATAGCTGTAGCTGACAACTGTTTTAATTAATTAAACTTTTCGAACTTGCCCCTACTTAGTGGACCCATCCCCCAGCATTTATTTTTGTAATACAGTGAAGATTGTTCAATGGCTTAAACATGATTTTTTTAAATTAAAAAAAACAACAGAATATAGCAGGTGTTTATTTCTATTTGAGTATGGTGGGGATAACAATCGGTAACAAAGATGAGCTGCGTATTTCAAAGTCAAAGCCAAGATCATTTCTAGCCATTCCTAGTTATCGCTCATGTCCTATTTTGTGTCACACTGAGTCTACTGACCCAACCCCACTTGTTTTTGTTTTTATAGTGAAGATCATTACAGGATTGAAATGTTTTTAAAAAAGTATTGTGGGGATGCTTGTGAGTGGGGAGGGATTAGATAAACATTGGCTTGCTCAATCGCTAACAAAGATGAGTGGCGTATTTCAAAGCCAAAACGAAGGTTATTTCCAGCAACTTCCTATTTAATAGTAGTTATCGGCGTTGTCTTCTATTTTCCTTACTTGAACAATTCAAAGAACTAAAACCCTTTTGTTTTAAATGATTTTTGTTTCATGTTCCTGGGGAAAAAATGTATCAAAATAATTTGTCCTTTGTCGGGACCGTGTTTTATTTCTGTTTAAGCAATATTTTACTTTTTTAAATTTCCATAATCAACTTTTTGAAACAAGTGTGTGCTGTGTGTCGGGGTTTGAGGAAGGATGGGGGCTGTTGCAAGGCTAACCACACAGGCCATGTGTTGCATCTGTGATTTGTTACACTTGTGCATGTGATCAGAGGCAGCATCTACTGTCAGATGCTCACAATCTTTTCTTATCTCCAGTGTATAGGTCAGACCCCTGACAGAAGTTCATGGTAAAAAATGTTGTCAGATAGGATAGTTAAATACAGTATTTTTTGAAAAGCAAGTTAAGTTGTAAAAAGGGCTCAATCTTTTTTTTGGAAGTTAAAAAAGTCTCCACATAGGGGATATCACACTAGGGGTCTTCAAACTATTTCACAGAGCCATCTCATTTAGCATAAAGGTTTATATTATTATCTCCTTTTCAAGAGTGGTATATGTCTTGGTTTTTAAATGTTTTTAAAGTCCAGGTTTAAATTTGAAAAAGTGGGCACCTCAGCCTTAAACTGGGTGCGCAAATGTCAGTCTCAGACCTCTTCCAAAATAATTCCTTCATTGAATTTATTAAGCCTTAAGTATCATGCTTTGATTATAATTGCTATGCAATTGCTGAAGTAGAGATGAAATGTTGTATGTTGTTATTACCTTACCCAAGTAGAAATGAAGAAATAATGTTTAATCATTTCACATGAGTGTCCCATCTATTTATTATGCATCAAAAGAAAAAAAAATCACTTAAATTATTAAATATTTAAAACACAGCACAATGTTATCAACAAAGACCTAAATAAAACCTCAATTTCACTTGTTCATAAATGGCAATGGTCATTATGATTAAATGTCTTTATTCATTATCTTTTATATCCAGGCTGCCATTTAAAAAAGTTTAAACCTTTTACTGGTGTTTGAAAATATCTAGTTCAGTTATTAAAAATTTTGCTCACATACATTTGCAGTCATTCATAATGCAAACATGACAGAAGAAATACTCTGATTGGTGAGGCATTGAAAAGTCTGAGACATAAAATTCATTCACTTTCCTTAGTGAAATTCTAATTCCAAATGTCTTGTACAAAAATTACATAAGTTCACCCTTTATTATTGGAATTCTCCAGCTAGAAAAGAACAAATGTTAATTTAAAACTACCAAAACATTTACTTATGTCAGGTTAACTTAAAACAAGTCTACTGAAAGAATAGCACCTGCAGGTGACTTCGCAAGCTTAAACATATTATGCGATTTGGCCATTTAATACAAATTAATAGGACACTTACTCTTTCTAAAGTATTATGACAATGTTCCCTCTAAAGTTTGTTGTTCCATGTGCAAAATAACAAACTCGTGTGCAAACTGGCAGCATAAGTTTTTAGTGCAAAAGGTTACACCGGACAAACACGGATATACTATCCTTACCCAAGTTTACTGCAGGTAATTCTAAACTGCTGCGTGGCATCTGTTAGATATCTGCGCAGCCTCACAGCTTAAAGGGAACATTGATGACAAGCACTGATTTATTTTCATGCATTACAAATTACTACTTAATGTATTAACAACTGCAAGGATTATCTATCAGTATGTTAAATTCATATAGATGGACCACTCCTGCCATGCCCCCTCCCCTCACTCAGACCCCATGTTTGCTATGATGGCTAATCTGAACTTAAGGCCAAAATAAATTGTCTTTTGTATTATATCTCAGTGAAGATAAAGTAATTTAATTTGTTTCCCCTAGATACAATAGCCAACAAAAATTTGCTGAGGCTGCTGACTTACTATATAGAGGTGCCTTAATTTTGCTTCAGCACAACCAGGTACTTATATGGTATATAAATTTTGTATCTGTAGCAGTGCTAGATTAAAAATATTAATGAAACAACATAAAAAAAATAAACTATTATCTTTTTGGTAAAAAAAATTCAAGTCATTTAATGAAGATAAAACGATATAAAATAATAGGGGATGTTAAAATATTTCCTACTTAGCGATGCTCATACTCTATTACTCTACAGATATTGATATTTTTACAAAAATAAGGCCAAAATACTTCAAGCAACTTATCACATTTTTTTCTTATTTTCTTAATATTAGGAATCAACTTTTAAAAGTTATAAATCACTGATTTAAAATTGTGCCTAATAAGACATAATGTAGTGTTTTGAAAAGGTAGTGATGTAGTTTTTTCATATAAGAAATAAAAGATTACTACTTATAATTTAATGAATACAATTCTTTTGAAGCATTATAAGCAAGCTGAGTACAAATAGGACTGTAGAATCTTTTTAACATATGTTATCTTGTTGATTTTTATTATAGCACAGTAGTGGAGCTGATTTAAGTCTCCTTCTTCTAGAATCATTGAACAAAGCTAAGTCCCCAGTAACAGAAGATGCAATTAGTAAGTAATTTATCATATAGATTGGGACTGCGATAAAGCTTTTAAATAAAATACAAGATATACCAAGAAGTAATATTTCTAAAAATATTATTTCTGCACTAAAATAAGTTTTAATCTATAAATGAACAACCTTTAAAATTACAAACACATATTTAAACATCAGAACTTAAGAGGTCAGTATATTACTTTATTTACCAATAAGGAGGCATATGGGTTTAGGGAGAATGGAGAATATATTTAAGAAATCTAAACAAATTCATTTTCTCTCATTTTTAACCTTAACTATTGTGCTATATTTTATTTTATTTTTCATGTATATATTTTTTGGTCTTTGGAAAAAATTGTGGAAAATATGTCACATATCTATTCCATTTTGAAATAAATGGTGTTAAGTTAGTGATAGATGCAATTGTCTCATAAAGCTTTATCTAAAAAGTGGATTTTAATCAATTAAAAATGTTAAGAGGCCCATTACTTTCAATTTATGTGATGCCTATGAAAAATAATAAATTTAAATTGTCTTTATTTTGTTTTCTTTAAGGAGTTTTCAGATATTCACAACTTTATAAATGAATTAATGAAAGTTTAATTATTAAAAGTTAAAAGCCAAACTAAAATGAGTTTTTTTGATCATCACATTTTATTTTATTTTGAGTTTTTATCTTTTACTTTAAATATTTAAAAAATCATGTTAAGCCTGGTACCTATTGGAATTCAGGACGTGTTAGCGCATTTTCGTATTATGTATCAGTACTTATGTTAGATATCAGAATTATGTAGTTATCTGTAATTGTGTTTAGATTTAAGACATATTTTTATGAATTTTCTTGCGTAATGAATATACCTGATATTTTTTTATTTAAAAGTCATTTCTTTACATTTAAAAAAAAATATTATTTTCTCTTTAATCCAACTACAAGTCACCACAAATGATAACGTAAAGCTCTCTAAACTTTTACACATATTCTAATGACGTCAACTAAAAAAAAAACTAATTCTTTTGCACCCATTCGCACCACTCTTCAATGCTTGAAGAAATATGCATGCGACTTCCGGCAATGGCGGCCGTTCCCTGCGCTAGTGTTACATCTCGATTCGAAATAATTTTTGGTAGTTTTAACGGGGTTTTTAAACGGATCGAGTAACTGAGTGTTGATGCACAAATGGCAGGTCAGGGCATACAAAAAACATATATACATCATGGGTCTAGGACTTATGGATGCTGAGGTCTAGGGTGATGACAGACGGACGGACGGACAAAGCGGGTGCAATAGCGATTTCGACATCTCGAAAATGCGCTAAAAATTTATCAAATTAATAATTAAAAGCAAAAAAAAAATAAATAATTAAATGGATGTTGATTTAAGTTTGTGATCACTGCATGAGTATTGTAGAACTATTTTTTACAGAAAGTAATGTAAATTATATTGGTATTATACTATTATTACTGAAGCACATTTTTTCCCAGGTCAAGTTACCAAATTATTTGAAGTCATGGATCCAGAATGTCCTGAGAGATATCCGTATTTGACAAAGGCTATTAATTGGTCCAGCAAAGTCAATAAAGAATACAAGAGAGGTCATCCTGATCTTCACCAACGTTTTGGTTTTATATTTTGGCATGGTAAATTATAAAATTCATTTATAAATTTCTTGATTAACTATTCATGAGGATACTTTTTTAGTATTCTAAAATCACCAAGGTGTTATGCAGAAGAAGAAATTTAAAGTTCTTTTGAAATAGTAAATTTATAAATATTTTAAAAGAAAAATATTCAATGGTTGTTCCAAATACTCATTATTTTTAATAAATGATTAGATAGTATACATTTGAAAAATAATGAAGCATAGACATTATTTACCGAAGAGCAATGTTCCCTTTAAGCTGCATGCCTGTGCAGATATCTGACAGAGGTTGCACAACAGATTAGAATTACCTCACAGAAAATTTTGTAAAATATTGAAGAAAAAAAACGGATGCACACGAGTTTTTTCACTTTGCACATGGACCAACGAACCTTATTGGAAACATTGCCAAAAAGTTGCAATGTATAAAACGCCCCATAAAAAGTAATTTTTCTTTTTAATTCAAGATTATTTGTGACAGTTGTTTTTCTATTTTTTTCTTATTTGTTTTGTATTTATTTATTTTACTGTTGCTTTAATGTTATGTATTGTTTTGTAAAAGTCTTGAAAGAAAATGGCAATTTTTTTTCAGAGAGAAACTATGCACAAGCGAGATATCACTATATTCATTCAAGAGATGGAGAGGCCTGTGCAGAGATGCTCTTGGAATTCCACACAACACATGGTTACCCATCTGAGGTGGATATGTTCATCACCCAGGCTGTTTTACAGTGAGGTTTTAATCACTAAACTTAACGTTTTGATTGATGATTTATAATAATTTCTCATGTGCAAATTTCAAAGGCCTTATTATAAATTAATATATTCAGTAAAAAGATGATTTTTTTTTTACTTGTTGTGTCAAATCTAGCCTGTTATAAAGTGTTAAAAAATAATGATTTGGCAGATTTTAAATACAATGTTTTAATTGATTTTCAAGCGTGAACATATTTACATAATTTTTTGTGCAGGTACTTGTGCCTTCAAAATAAAGCAACAGCCAATGTTTGTTTTGAGGTTTATACACAAAAACACCCTGGTATAAAACAGACACCGCCATTTAGTTTGCCCTTGCTTAATTTTATATGGATGTTGCTTATTGCCTTAGAAGGGTTTGTATGTTTTTGTATCAATATCGCAGCTGTACCTCTTTTTTCTGAGCTTTTAAGTTTTAAGTAAAATACAGCCTATTAAAACATTAACTTCTTTTAAGTGCCCTGAGACAGCTTTCCATGATAAATATATTTTGGTTCTTTATAATGTCAATTCTTTGTTTTAATGAAGATTAGGGAAAACCATGCTGTATCCTTTAATTTATGTGATGTTCATATGTTTGGATTAAAAATTTATTTTTTTCTGTTTGTATCACCGCTGTCATGCTATGGGTTTTACAGTTAAAATTTTCCAACAAAGATATTTTTTTTGAAGTATCAGTATCAGAAATTTTCTAGTCTACTTGCAGACAAAATTATTATAATCTGAAAAATCTAAAATAATTTTAATCCTAGAGGAAAGATTGCAGTCTTTACAGTTTTATGTGAGAAATATCAAGTATCAATAAACAGAGATCCCAACTACAAGGAGGTAACATATGATCTTATTTAAGAAATTAACTGATGTAACTGATATGATTTTTTTCAAAGTTGTATACAGATGCATTACAACGACTTGGCATAGGGACAGTTGCCAAGGGTGCTAAGGGCTAATCCTTCAATATATTTAAATTTAATATTTTCCTACCTTTCGGATTTTTTAGTATCCATTTGTCAAGGGCGCCAAAAATAAAAACCAAGGCCGTTGAAAACTCAGTTACATTTCTGGTTGTATAGAGTTGACATTTGCATGTATATTTAAAACAAGCCATACTAACTATATCTTTAATTTAAGATTTATTATTCATACCAACTTTTAATACAAATTAAGTGCAATTACATTATTAAGAAATAATTCCTAAAGTTTATTAAAAAATCTAACCTTAATGCATACATTGTATCTTAAAACAACATTGATCGAATAGTTAACACATAAAATGTCAAATATAAATTTTTAAATCTCTTTAAAACAACATTGTACTCTATATCTTAGTGAACTGTAGCTTTGTTGATAATTTGATTTTTTCAGTACCTTGACCAAATTGGCCAGTTATTTTTTGGTGTGCCTCCACCACAAAGAACTCCACAGGGTTTATTTGGTAAGCTTGCAAAGAAATCACATTGATGAGCTTTCAAATTTGATAGATTTTATACCTATGCATGATTTACTTTGTATTATTACGCTAGTGTGATATTAAAGATTTCTCTTTTTAAATTTACGTGCACAGGAAGTTTACTTCAGAATGTTCTTGGAGGGACAGGGGAAGAGGATGAGGATGTGGGAACCAACAGTAAAGTCGGGGTGGCAGGCAGTTCTAATCCAACCAACAGTGATGGCAAAGGTCTTGGTTCATTTAGTTCTATGTTCAGTAGTGGCAGCAGCTATTCAGCAGAGACTCCTACAGCATCAAAACCAACCAAAATTGAAAAGACTCTTGACTTGGACTGAAGCATAGTTGTGGATAGACATGTTGGGAAAAGAACTTTGCAAAAAACTCTTTGAGAGAGAAAAAATATTCTGGGATTTGCTTTTTGGTTTTCAGTCCTTAAAGGCTGTACTAGAAAAAAATAAGGTGACAGTGACATACGCAATCCCTCTTTTATAAATAAGTTGAAAGTGTGCTATTTTTAAAATTTATTAATTATGCACAGAAATTAGTCAAAAAATTGAGGTGTTTCTTTTAAAAGGGAATTTTCCAAATGCCAATATTATTTAAAGAGGTGATGATTGTCTTCCTTCTCCTAGATTTGCTAGGTGTGTGGTTTTTTGTTTATCGTTGCATATGAGACTATGTTAAACTTATACATTTAGTAAATGAAATTGTGTGACTGGAATCTCATATGAGATGAAAATTCAAAATTTAAGTATTTTCAAGTTCAATACTGGAAAGCTTATTTTCTTTAAGTTGTAGTAATTTCTCTTAAAAACATATTGCATTTCTGTAATGTAGTTTTGACCATCAAATAATTTTTAATACTCTCCCCCGACCTAAGTCTAAGGTTGATATTTACAAAACTGATATAAAAAGTAAATGTTAACATAATGTGTAGAAATTTTTTAATAATTAAATTAACATTCTTTTTAGAGAAAATGGATTGTTTGTAAAATGAGCAGATTGCTTACTGAGTGAAAGGTTTTGTGCAAGCAGTAATTCTCTAGGTACTGTGTTTTGAATGATGAAAACATGTGTCATTCATTGTATAACAGTACAATTGTGTATTTCAATCCATCAGTTTGAGGGAGTTATCTTTGTAAAGCTCATGAGAAAGAACTTTTAAGATAGCATCAACCAATCAAAATAACAGGTCATCAACATACAGGACTAACATGGATCATTTTGGCATTTTTTGGATCAGACCATTTTGTGTTGTGCATGTTTAAAGAGCAAACTGTGCTTTGTGAGGTTTAATTGCTTTCACTGCAATGTGATTGACATCAAATAGATTTAATGAATTAACTGATGATACTTGTATTTTTTTTTAGCTGGAGTAATTCAGCACTTTGTAAATTTTCAAACCTTAACTTCCTTCTAAAAACATTTTGATGTATACTACATTAAAACCCCATTCCTTCAGTTAATATTTTAAAAATTATTTTTCTCATTCTAATATGTAAGCTTAAAAATATATGGTTGCTTTGAACTTTTGTGTGATTGAAATATAGTTTGTGGTTGGGGGTGGGAAGGAATGGTTGATGAAATATATTGCATATTTTGATTTTAAAGGAATAAATCCATCAAATATTTTAATATTTATTTGTAATAATTTTCTCCATTTCATATAGTAATATTAACAGACAAATAATTTTTTTTTAAAAATAAAATAATTTATTGTAAATCAAAGTATGGATAATGTGACAGGTTTTGTAATACAACTACAATATATTTTAATTTAATGAATTTTTGACATAATCTGTTACTTTACAGTCAGTTTCCATGAGCTTATTATTAGTGAATATTTGGTGGCATCTTATATATTTATTTAGTAAAAGTTTAGGTACATTATGTAAATTTCATTTTTTTGTTAGATGCACACAATAACCAATATGTAAAAATTAATAGCAATTTTCTCTTAAAAGTTTAAAAAAATATTTCCTATGAAATTAACTTTTTAAATTTGTAGCAATTTCTCAGTTTTTTTGGTAAATTCATATCAATTGGAGTTTTTTTTATCAATGTTTTTCCATTACACATTATTCAATAAAATTAGCTTGCTTAGTACACATATTTAAAAAAAAACAACTTACTTTGCTTTTTGTGTGTGATCACTTCTGTTTTCTTTGTTGTCTTTGGTATGGAAAGTCTTTCTTATTAACGGGTATAAGGTTTATCGGCTTTTGGATTCAATGCTCAGATTAAGAGAAAAGAAAAATCTCTTGAAATTGGGATTGGTGTAACATCTTTGAGATTTATGTGGTAGTTTGACAGGGTGAAATTTGAGTGAGTTTGTGAAATGACACCACTGAAAAGTCATTTGTTATTTATGGGTTCAAAGGTTTTTTTTTGTGTGTGTATGGTTATTTTTTATGAAGTATGTTTGTAAAACAGTTTGTACAAATGACATATTGTGTATGGACTTTAAGTTGTGCATGTATGTGAAATTTATTTGGTTGACACATAAGCATGTCATATAAGCAATTTGTACGGTCCCTTTGTTTATCTGAGAACTTGATGTGGACTGTACTTTGTGTCAGGGTTTCATTGAGACTACTTAAAGGTATCTATTTTATCTGTTGACAGTAGAAGAGGACCTCTCTGATGGTTCAGTTTAAATTGTGATGGCCAGGGCCAGATTTGATGTGCCCCTGTGGATGTCATGCTGGGAGAATGTATGCTGTTCTCTCACTCTGTGTGTCACAGACTGCTTTCAAAGGCAGAACAGCAGTTCTTAACCAAGAATTGCAAAGTTTGACAGTCAAACATCAAGTAAATTTGATTTAAAAGTTATTTTTTTCTTCACATTGTGGTGCTGCAGATAATGTTTTGAAATTAAAATGTGGGTCTGGAACAAAAGGTTGAGAGTCACTTAGGTATAGCAATTTTCTCACATCGTCAAGCACTTAATAATCTAGAATAAATGTATCTGAATAACAATAGTTAGAATGGTCTTACAAAGAGCCATGTATCTGACCATAAACTTGACACATGTATCAACAACTGTTTGTTACCCACATCAGCTTCACGTTTCGCTGTCATTGTTCTTCAGTAAATAAATGTAATAATATTTTGTGCCTCGACAAACACGGTTTACTATTTTAATGTGTGAGTGGTTCTGATGGTTTTGAAGGAAAAATTGACTTTAAGCAGTCCCTTGTTTTTGAAGGGGCAGGTAATATTTCACAGCTGTTTTTTTTATGTATTTGTCTAGGCATTGTGCAGGGCAGCACTAACTATGCAGACCATTATTTTAGGACATTTAGTACTTGCAACCCAATGTCATATACTGAAAAGATTTAACAAGGGTGAACTTTTTGCACTGAGAGTTTCACTTTCATACTTTTTCATCATTTTGACATTAAAATGATACAAGTTGAACATAGATTCCAAAATAAGTTCAATGATTAAAAAAAATTTAAAATCCCTATTTCACTTTTTTAAAAGTTGTTTAACAGCCATGATTGTAAAAAAATTTCTTTTCATGCTTTATATTATATATGAAACGTATGGTTTATTTTGTCTGTTTGTTTGATTTTAAGGGTGAATCAATGACAGTTGACCCACCCCTGGAACTCTGTGCCCCTGGCTTTTGTTTGGTGTGAAAGTTTTATGATGTCATGTTGTCTGCTTGAAAACTTGTTGTTTATCCACCCAAGGATTATGATAAAAATTCTTTGATTAAACTACTGAATTAAACAGAGGTTTCCATGTTTGTTGCTCTTTGACTTACTGCTAATAGAGATATTCGGTGATATGCCTTGTTTATCAAATTTTACAGTTAAATCTCTGACTGAAATTTTCCATGATTTTCATCTTCTTTATTCAATGATTGGTTACAGCATGGTGGGGTTCAAAACTGGATTTTATGAATATGCATGTATGTATTTTATAAATTTTTTGTCCGTTGTTGTCAGGTGTCTTTAAGACCAAAATATTGTGCTTACCACAAAATAAATGGACTAACGTCTTCAATCCAATAAAATGTATTGGCTTATTTCTCTGATATGTATAGTCAAGAATTTTCTCAGTCTCATAGTCATTATATCTATGTTTTGGATAACACCACAGTTAAGTTTTTATTTTATTTATTTATTTTATTTAGGTTATCTGTTTTTCTCCATTTGCACGTTGAGCAAGGCTTTTTACAGAAACGTTTGTTGTTTTGTGACGTCCCATCAGGCTATATATAAACCCTGTTTAAATAACATACATTTTTTTCCTTTAAAAGGCTGGTTGCAATCTCACCCATATTTTATCGATTATAAACCAATAGCTGTTGACCACTCCAAGAAATTGTACAATATTTTTTCCATTTTATATACACATAAAAGCAACGTTCCATTTCAAATAATGCCAAGTTATACACACAAATCAATAGTTTCCCCATTTTGATATCCACCTGAAACCGTTTTCAAGTAATCCCAAGTCGTACCATAGTTTCTTTGTTTGATCACTTTTTTAAACCCATATCTTACACTTGCAGTTGTCCGAAGTAATTCCATGTTAATATTCACTCATATTAAAATTAACTCTTATAGTCGAGTCACACCAATGATTATCTATTGCGTATGTGGCACAAAGCGATACCAAAAGCAGTAAAATAGTCTCCGTCTCGTTATATTTGTAGTTGTAATGCTTATTTTTATATAACTCCAGTAGTTGTAAACCAGAGATATTGGTGCTGTACTGTAAACCATATGTACTTATTTCGGTGCTATTATATAATAATGCATGAAATAGAGAAAGTACTGCTTGAAAAAACAATTCGTAAAAAACGTATCAAATGATTGAAAATACGTGACACTCAACAATTTCAGAAACAATAGATTCATGCTAAAGATTAAAGATTCGGTTTTAAATATTATAAAATATTTTTTTAAATTACTGACTTCTGTAAAAACAAGAACACATGTGTTCAGTTTGCATATGGGGTTGTCCATAAATGACGTCACGCGATTTAGGCCGACTTTCAACCACCCCCCCCCCTTTCCTTTTTGTCACAAAAACTTAGACCCCACTTCCAACATGACATCACAAAGCTTTGACCCTTTCCNTATATATATATATATTGTCATTTTAGTATATATTTAGTGTAAGTCTGCACTCTAATTTCGTAACACGTGTGAAGCCATTGAAAACGTCATTAAATAAATTGAAAACAATCAAATATTTAAGTGTAACTTTTGTAAAGTAGCGCGTTTTGATGTGACGTCACATTTCATAAAGACCCCCCCTCCCCGCCTAGGCGTGTATCGTCATTTATGACACTTTATTTTAATATCTAAAATCTGTTTTTTAAAGGTGGCTTATTATAAAATGTTTTAAAAAAATTAGTTTATTTAAATAAATGGTTGGCGAAACAATTTAATCGCTGGCTCGTCACCCACCCCACCTCCTCTGTATCAAAATGTATGTATGACTCAGTATGAGCGCTGAATCTCGTCTTGCTTGAATGGCGGAACCGTCCTACACGCGCCCCACCCCCGTTTTACTGGAAGCATATGTCACGGACCTTGGTCATTCTGTCAGTATGTAGTGGTTGCAGTCATATGTTTCAATATAATTTCGGGAGGGAGAGTCAGATATTTACGTTGGCAGTAACAGAAATTTAAGAAAGGAGTTGTTTGGTTCATCCACTGTTCGTAAAAAGGAAATGCGTTTCCATTTCACACAGAAGAAACGCGTTAACGATAGATAACATAAAAAAGCTCACTGAAAGCGTTGGGTGCAAACCCAGAGACAAGATTCAATATAGGAACCTTACATCACGTAATCACGGGAAGAGCGTCTGTAGGGCACAAGACGTTTAGGAAAAGCCCGAATCCATCTTCCACACGGAGGTGTCCATCAGTCGTCTGCACTCATTGAACCAATGCACTTAGCGCCATATTCCGTTTTTTTATGTCACCCGCTTACCGGGCACTACCAGCTTTAGGTAAGTTTCAAGATGCGCAACTTTAAATAAAAATTCCCTTAAAATATTTGATTGCTCTCAATTTATTTAATGACGTCAATGATGGCTTCACAGATTTTACGATTTAAGAGTGCAGCCTTACACTAAATACATATTTTAATAATGATATAGTAATTTGCAACCTGCTAATTTTCAATTAGAAAATACGGCATTTAGCTAGGGTTGGAGATCATAGCTTTTTGACGTCATATTGGGAAGAAAAA
>MUZC01004571.1:293814-303854 GCA_002072015.1 Radix auricularia | reverse complement strand
TTTTTTTTTATTGTAAGCACTGCAGACAAACCCCTTTTACAAAGTTGCAAAGGGTAAAAGAATTTAAAAAACTTTCTGAGACAGTTCGGAGTACTCCAAATTTCATTAACCCAACTTTCTGATGCAACATATTCAAATTGTTATCACTGGTCAGTTCAATTAATTGGTTTAATTACGATGTTGGTAATTTCATCTTCATTGTGTTCGAGATTAGGACTGGAAACCCACGATAAATATCAAAATAGAAGAAATAAAATTGGCCCCGCATTTATTGAATATGACAAGAAATCAAATTAATCAACAGTGGTTTATTTAATTATTTCTGCATTTTCTGGTTTTTCGGTGATTTCGTACAATTTATCAAACACCTCAAAGTTACCTTGAAATAATATTCTTTTTCAAAGATCAAGCTTTTTCGTAAAAGCAGACATTCTGTCACTGAGAGTTATATAACGTATCTGCTTTGCCGAGTTGAATTAAGTTTATTGAGTTTTTCAAAAATTTCAGCCAAGTAAGCCAGAACAGCAACCCATTAGCCATGGTTCAAATGATCAACAAGCTTTGAGTTATTTCTACATGAAACTCTCTTACGTCATCACGTAATTAAAACAGTCAGATAACCAGTGAACTTCAGTATACATTAGTAACTGTTAATGTTCAAGATTCATATTCGAGCATAAGAAATCAAAGAGACGAGAATTTAATTAACGAGCTTGATGAAATTAAAAACCATTATGGCCAGATCAGAAATATATTTAAGTCTGCGTTAATTCTTTTACTTGCTAGTCTTTCTCGATGAATCCTACAGTGCGTAAATTTCATGCTTTGCTCGCGGACCACCTGGCAAATCTTCGTGGACCACTAGTGGTCGTGGACCACAGGGTGAGAACCACTGCTTTAAGTCACTCCTTTTTCTTGTCTTGGTAATTTCGCTTGCTTTTAGTGTCGTCTCTGCTAGCTCTATTAAAAGAATCGTATTGGTCTCTTATTGCTCACTCCCCATCAACTCACAGTTTTTTAAATAAAAATAAACCACATCACCAATCCTACATTAGGATGTGTCATTTATTTATGAGTAGAATGGCACCCCTTAGCGCTCAATGGGGGCGCCAAAATCATGTTTACCAACTGTTTTGTAATAAAGATATTTTCGGAGCTCCAATATTCAATCTTGCAAACGTATTTGGGATACATTAGTTTACATAAAAATGAAATAAAATAATGAGTTTTAATACTCATTTTGGCGCCCCCTAACGTGGCGCCCGGGGGCATTCGCCCCCCTGCCCCCCCCCTCGCTACGCCACTGGGAATATGGATCCTATTTTATTTTAATAAATGCAAAATAAAAAAGTAGAACATAATTTTTATAATTCTTTTAAACTAAAACAAAATTTGCCGAAAAATCACAACACAAAGAATTAGGTGTGTGACACAAACATAAAAAATGGACATATTATGCAAATGCCAACTGATATTGCCATCTGGTATGCCAGCTACTAATGTCAGCTGCTTTTGTCATCTGCTAATGTCAACTCAATGTGTCAACCACTAATGCCAACTGCTATTGCCTGTTGCTAATGCGACCTACTCATGCCACTACTAATGCCGATATCCCCCCCACTCCCAAAACCACAGCTGTTTTGTTGCCAGCCACATCTCCCACCAGCCTACCGTCCAGTGTTTCCCGTCCCGCCCGCCGAGTACTGGACCCACGTGGATCTCTGTAACCCTTTGAGTTTCTTTGACAGGTGGGTGCCACTGGTTCCTATCTCTGTTATCATTTGACAGGTCGGTGCCACTGGTTCATATCTCTGTTATCATTTGACAGGTGGGTGCCACTGGTTCATATCTCTGTTATCATTTGACAGGTAGGTGCCACTGGTTCATATCTCTGTTATCATTTAACAGGTGGGTGCCACTGGTTTATATCTCTGTTATCATTTGACATGTGGGTACCACTGCATCTTTTCTCTAAGGTCTTGTTCCTTGTTTGTTTCTCTACTAACTTACTATAATACCAGCGATCTTTCTGTTGCTATTTAGTTAAACGAACTATTTAATGACTTCATGCTTCTTTATTTATTTATTGCAGTATATATTCACAGCTCAAACCACTCTCTATTTAACAATTTTTTAGATCAGCTTCTTACTTTTACTGGTTTTATTTTTGGGTATCATTCACTTCTGTGATGTCGTGTTTTCACCTAAGGTCCGCATGTTGTAACAAGCCACGCCCTTACAACTGGGTGAATGACAGCTGTCCAACCCCCTACTGTAGACCCGGGGGCAAGGCGACTCCCCCTTATGTGATACCATACCCAAATCTGGGACTCTACTTCCCGCCTTGTGACTTCTTCCGGGTCAAGTGTTAAACATTTTGGGTGAGTGAGGGTATCTTAAAATTATAATTTTCTGATACATACACTCCTTCTATACAGAATATTATTTGCGTATTACGCTTATCTATGATTTGTCTCTAGTCCTGCATTCTTATTAGAGTTTTAAATGTTGAAAAAGTGTTGGTATTCTTGGTTTCTTCGGGCAACAAAGGATTGTATTAAGTTAGCTTTCCATTGTATTTCTAAATTAGAAACTAGTTACACTGTGACTATGAAATATATCACACTAGCGTGGTTTGTAGTTCGCCACCCATGAGAGTCATTTTTTTTCTTAAATGGATGATCGCCGTTTTCGGAGATCTCGTTTTCGTAGACGAGGCAACACAACGTGTTTCCCACCCAACGTTAGGCACAAATCCAGCTACTCCTGTGACTAAATAAGACCATCGGCATCGGGTGAAAATATTGATTATATACAGTATGATTTGAATGTCTTCTTATTCCGTGCTTCCTGGAAGGGCGGCTATGACTTTTGATGTATAATGTAGAGATTGGAGATTAGAGCTAACAATTTTCTTTGAGTGTCTATTATAGAGATCGATTTCCTTGTCTATTAAAATGTAATTAAAATGTGTGTTTAATCTTTGCCCAAAAGGTAAAAAAACAACAAAAAAAAAACGCTAAGCATGAGTAATAATCAAGTACAACTTTAGCTGTTGGTTGATATCACAATAAAAGTAAATATAAAAGATAGAGCCTAAATTTTTTCGAAATTTCGCACCCATTTTCAGATTGGTGCAGAACGGTTCAGAACTGCCAGCGAAGAATGGCGGCAAGATATCATGATTAGGTTGAAGTTAAAAGGTACAAAGTAATTCATATTCACACACAAAATTTCGACTGATCTGCACCTTTGACCATTGTACCGCTCTTATAGTTCAACATCTCCGGCTGGTACTTATACATCATTGTAAGTAGAATGTGATTATTGTTTCATCCAAATACTTTAACTTTAAGTTCATCGTAAAATTGAAAGTTCATTTATTGAATGATAAATTAATATTCTTGGCTTATCTGTTCAAATTTAGTTATCATGGGTCGTCGACCATTTATCATGACAAACCTGTCAAACCTCATTTAAGCTATAAGAGGCTTAACCATTTCACCTTGTCAAAAGCTGTCGAAATTTCAAAGACGTCGTTTAAAAAAAAACAAAAAAACAGACTGTGTAGAAGAGTATTGCGTCCTCAATTCTTATTTTTAAAAAACCCCACACCATGCTGGCATGTGGAAAAGTGACGTAACGTTCACAGGCCATAGCTATGAGGTGGTTGCACAGACTCCTTTATTTACCCAACTGATGTCAGGTACTCAACAGAGCTGGGTGGACTCAGGAACACCTTTAGCCACGGGAACAAACCCCTGCCTTCCTATTTGAGTTATGTCAAAAACACCACTCTAACTGAAAAAAACAACACAACCTTCCTGAGACTTTAAAAGCTTTTTTAAAAAAACGATTTTTTTTTATAGAAAACAGTGAGGGATCATAAAGCATGTTCTTCGGGGTCAGTTGCGGTCTCCTCCTAATAAGAGAACAGCAAATGCCGTTGATGTTTCCATTATAAAAACGAGACTTGATTACTTCAAACTGCAGAGGCTCTATTTAACTTAAGCGGAAACGCGAATCTAACCAATTTGATTGGGGGCGGGGTGGATAAAGTAGATGCCATATACAGAGGTGAAACCTCCGGTTCGGTTGGTTTCTTTGTATCTTACTTATTAGCCTACTCCGGAACGCTTCTGATTACTTCTATCTAAATGGCTTGGCTAGTACCTGAACTATCCCCTCCCTCACAGCATTGTTTCAGCGTGCGACTTTCCTCAGCCCTAGTTTTCCCCGGAGATAAACATGTACGAAATTGGTGCAGCTAAGCATTAAATCATTTTTTCCCGTCATATTTTGAAGTAATAAAAATTAATATATTTTGACAACAGATGAGCATTGCCAGGGGCAGTCTAAATCATTCGTCTTACATCGACAGCACTCTGTGAGTACTATTTCAACATCGTTTTGATTCAGTGCTCATTTATTTCTTGTTTGAATCTCCACCACCAATAAGACTAAATACACTATGCCATCCCCGTTCAACTCTTTAGTCCCCCCCCCCCTTTTTTTTTGTTACAAAGGCAGCGGTTTGTAATCTTTGGTGATTATAGTCATGTATAAGTGTCAACTTAAAAGTAATATCAAACGAGGCGCGCATGATAAAAATATGCTAAAATGTAACGCTAATGTAAAGCCACAATTGTAATGTATGTATTATTACTATTACAAAAGCGCAAAAGTGCATACTTTATCATTCAATTATCAATATATTTTCATTTCTTATACAGAAAATTTTAGATGCTTTGTTTTTCGAAATTTTTAATACCTTAATTCGTTTTTGCTAATCAATGTGATGTGTCACTGAGGCGTTACTAGAGTTGGTGTCACCCATTGCGATAGCTCATGGAGTCACACCCTCGTGACTTACCCCATAGACCTCCTCTGTGTCAAAAATGGAAGTTACGTAATTGAACCCCTTGGTTTCATCCCTTGTGATTGTGTGACCCGGTGCGGTCTGCATCCCCCTTGTGATGGTGTGACCCAGTGCGGTCTGCATCTCCCTAGTGATTGTGTGAACCGATGCGGTCTGCATCCCCCTTGTGATGGTGTGACCCAGTGCGGCCTGCATCCCCCTAGTGATGGTGTGACCCGGTGCGGTCTGCATCTCCCTAGTGATGGTGTGACCCGGTGCGGTCTGCATCCCCCTTGTGATGGTGTGACCCAGTGCGGTCTGCATCCCCCTAGTGATGGTGTGACCCGGTGCGGTCTGCATCTCCCTAGTGATGGTGTGACCCGGTGCGGTCTGCATCTCCCTAGTGATGGTGTGACCCGGTGCGGTCTACATCCCTCTAGTGATGGTGTGACCCAGTGCGGTCTACATCCCCCTAGTGATGGTGTGACCCGGTGCGGTCTGCATCTCCCTAGTGATGGTGTGACCCGGTGCGGTCTACACCCCCTAGTGATGGCATGACCCGGTGCGGTCTACACCCCCCTAGTGATGGCATGACCCGGTGCGGTCTACATCCCCCTAGTGATGGTATGACCCGGTGCGGTCTACATCCCCCTAGTGATGGTATGACCCGGTGCGGTCTGCATCCCCCTAGTGATGGTGTGACCCGGTGCGGTCTACATCAACCTAGTGATGGCATGACCCGGTGCGGTCTACATCCCCCTAGTGATGGCATGACCCGGTGCGGTCTACATCCCCCTAGTGATGGCATGACCCGGTGCGGTCTACATCCCTCTAGTGATGGCATGACCCGGTGCAGTCCGCATCCCTCTAGTGATGGCATGACCCGGTGCAGTCCGCACCCCCCTAGTGATGGCATGACCCGGTGCAGTCCGCACCCCCCTAGTGATGGTGTGACCCGGTGCAGTCCGCACCCCCCTAGTGATGGTGTGACCCGGTGCAGTCCGCACCCCCCTAGTGATGGCATGACCCGGTGCAGTCCGCACCCCCCTAGTGATGGCATGACCCGGTGCAGTCCGCATCCCTCTAGTGATGGCATGACCCGGTGCAGTCCGAATCCCCCTGGTGATGGTGTGACCCGGTGCGGTCTGCGTCGCCCTAGTGATGCCTCCGATGTGTCATTAGCTTTACATTGAACAGTCAGGTGTCGTGTAGTTCCTTGAACTTGAATAGATTTAAAGTATGTCATGACCATCCCTCCTATTCATTATAACTCTTACAATACTTCAGTTTTCTCTGGTAGCTCGATCTTTATTATTATATATAAAGCTCAAATGATGGTGTTCTTTAAAAGTTATTTCTAAAAACTTATTGACGTTTCCTTTTCAAAATAGTCATTTAATATTATACATGTGTTTATATTTTTTAAATTAAATTTATGTCAGTAGAGTATGCATCTATGAAGTATATTTTGCTGTTAAACTAATCTTCATGAACTAAGGGTTGTAGGGCACCTAGGGTGCCCACTTTTTTCAAAAGCTCATCAAGTAACTTAACCTTGTTTCATAAATACGAAATATTAAACTTCCTGAAATGTGCACAATGTATTTTATAATTATAAATGCTCAAATTCTCTTTTTACATCGTTCTCTTTTCCAAAATTAAAATATAACCTCAAACAATTACTTCATATAATATTTTACTGTGAGAAACAATACACGCCTTTTTAACTGCTATGGACTGTTGTACTGTGTCCCTCTGCGTCACGGAGAAAGTGAGTGACTTGGGCTTTATATTGTTTATACTTGTATGGAGGGTTTTAAGTCTGTTAAGCATATTTCTGACGCCCTTCCTGTTGTCCACCCTTCTCATCATAGCCCGCCCCCTCAACATCCATGGCCCGTGCGTCGTCACGAGAAGTCTACCACCAGCACATGGCCCAACACCTTACGGCAGTACGGCATCAACGATTACCTCAACAACTACACTATGTGAGTTCAACGTTAAAACATAGATTAGCCTTGATCTAATTCTAAACCAAGGTTCGTGACAAGGTACACAAAACGATTTGTTCTAATAAAATAATAAATTTTAAACCTTAATTAATAGACAAAAATAGACAAAAATAGGGAGTGCCTTCTCACCAGCGCTAATGGTGGGGGGGGGGGGGGGGGTAGAGTTACATCATACATGTCATACAATGGAAAAACTTGGCAAGTAAAGGAAATAAAATGCACAGAAAAAACAACAGAAACGAAGTTGATTATAAATAAAGGTGTAAGGAAAAATAAATAGTGATGGGCACAGGAAAGTCGTGAGAAGAATTTAATGAATGTTTATGTGTAGAGATGGTGACTTTTTTTACCACGTTTTTATTTACTCGCTTTCGTTCCCGTCAGCAAAATTTTAAATTTTCCAACGTAAAATAAAACCACTTCTGATGCTCCTAGAGACCTCAAATAATTTTTTTTACCACAAATAGATCTTGGATGACAATGTATTGTATGAAAATTTCAGATCCATTGAATGCACCGCAATTAAATTAATGTATTTTTAATTTATGCATCTGTATCCGTTTGCCAATGTTCCCTCCAAGGTTCGTCGTCCGTGTGAAAAGTACAAAAACTCGTGTGCAAAGTTGCGCAGAATCCTTGTTTTAAGCAATATTTTCCAAATTTCCTGCGCGGTAATTCTAAACAGCTGCGTGGCGTCGGCCAGATATCTGAGCTGTCGCGCAGCCGCACAGCTTAAAGGGAACATTCACGTCTGCTGTTGTTGACATCCACGTGCCACCGGGGTTCTCCCCGTGACCACGTATTAAAACGTTGGGCGGGCCTCCACGCAGTTAGACTGAGCCAACCATAATATTTGGAAACCGATTAGGTAATTTTGTATTTAATGAATTTTCTTATGTACAGTTAAATAAAAAAAATAATAAAGAAAGAAAATTTTCTATATACTCTATGATTTTACACTTAGACTTTTAAAAAAATAAATACATAGGAGTAAAAAATGATTTTTAAAATGCGCGTTTTTATAAGTGGACTAAAAAGAAGAAAATAATTTAAAACTTATAAATTCAGGTATTTTGATTTAATATGACTGAACTTATAAGTTTTCAATTATTTTCTTCTTTTTATTCCACTTATAAAAACGTGGTTTCAAAAATCTCTTTTCTTATATTGCCGTCTGTGTCTGTGACATTGTCATTCATGTACCTGTTAGATCAAGTAGGTCGGAAACAATCTTCTATCTATATAGTTCTGTTCATGGTTCAACCATGCTGGACACCAAGCAAGCTGTCTAACCCCACAGACCAATCAGCTGGTAGGAAAAGGAAGTGCAGAGGGTGGGGGTTATCGAGACCAACAATGTGTTCAATTGAGGTCAATTACTTTGTTCTTTCAGAACAACAGAATATAATTTATTTCGTTGTGTAGTGGTTATTAAATTCGCCTAACACGCGGAAGGTTGTAGGTTCAAGCCCCAGCTAAGACATTACTTTTTTATTTTTTTAAAATGTTTGTGTTTTTGCCCCTTCATTTCCCACTTTCTTTTCGAACATGACTTCGCACCACGGCTGTAAGCTTTTTCGACATTGGCGTAATAACTTCGTGCTATCCGTTGTGCTCAGTGACAGAAAAGTAATCACACACCCTCCTCAACAATTACTTTCATAAAATGAATACTTTAGGTACCCTCCCTCGCTCTCCAGGCAAGTGCAACTGTGTGTACCCGCAGCAAATTGTACCTCATCACTCCAGTGTTCTCACCCCATTTGGACAACTGTGTTTTTCAGGAAGTCTTCACCGTCACTAAATCATTAGCGGCGTGTGCTACGACGCGTGACGGCTAGTGTATATATAATTCACCAGGACTAGATCAAGTCGAGTGCAATTAAGCATGACGAATGACCCCGCCAGGGTGGAGCAATCACAATTCATGGGTGGCAAGCTATGATAGTAACTGGTGGGGGCGGGGGGGGGGGGCAGGTAACAAAAACCACAGTGCGAATATCTCTATACCAACGATGCGTCGGTGATTCCCCTTACTCCCCCTCCAACGTATACCTAAGTTGTTATCATTATTTCGTGCTGCTGTCTGTTTGTGTCCGCCCCCCTCCACCCCAGTTATTTGCACTATCTATGAGCAAGTCCATTTTTTTGGTGAAGAATTTTTAGACCCTACTGATATTTAGTTTTAAATATCTGTTACAGATGCTCCTTCTATACAGAAGATTATTGCATTCTACGTTCTGCTAAGAATGTATTGGCAAGTGAGGCAGCGTTCACAGGCTACGACTATGAGGCACAAGGCTATTCCCACCCGCCTTAGTTTGCCTAACTAGGTACCCATTTGTAGCTGGTTGGACTCAGGACACCCTTAGCCCCGGGAAACAAATCCCTGCCTTCACGGAGATTCGAACCCTTGACCATCGTTACGCCAGCCGAACGCGCTCTATATAATCGTGCGTGGGGACCATGCTGACCGCTCAGTTGTGTACAGAGTAATGACGGCAGGAAGAGTTATTTCATCTTGTTCTTACTTTTTTTTGTTTTACAGCAGCGTCGATGAAATGTCGAAAGTAGATCCACTTCCTGTTCTGACGCCCATCAATCTATTTCCGGATCCTTACCTGGAAGCTGTCCTTAGGTTTGTTATATACTTAATGGAAACATTTTTTTTTAATGGAACCTCTGTGAAGTCACAACAACACTTTCCCTCTCCAAAATGTATTTGGGACTGAAACAAAATGTTCAGTATATAAATTATATAAAAATTTAAAATATTTCCAAACTCCAACCCCACTTTAAAAAAAAGGTCCGGACTTCATTTACACAATTTAACTCATTTATTAGGCGTGTTAGTAGTGGTTGCACATTTTATTAGGCGTGTTAGTAGTGGTTGCACATTTTATTAGGCGTGTTAGTAGTGGTTGCACATTTTATTAGGAAACTAACTAGCTATTGAAATGCTAATGAATAATTGTAACCCACGACACATTATCTATTGACTTTGAATTGAACAAATAACCGAACGCATACAGTTAACTCATTATAACCATTACCATCGATTGAAATGTCCCTTTAATCTCCATCAGCTGTAAGCATGCAAGGGAATACTATAAACTATCTGTGCTAATTTAACCACTCACTCAACGTTTTTAGATTGCCCATTTGGGGGG
>MUZC01004571.1:245769-293727 GCA_002072015.1 Radix auricularia | reverse complement strand
GTCTCTCTCTCTCTCTCTCTCTCTCTCTCTCTGTCGTGGTCGGTCGGGCGGAATTTTTTTTTTTTTTTAAAAGATCCACTTCCTGTGATGATATCGAGCTGATATTTTGCACATAGACTTGTGTCACCTAACAATGCATTGTATACAAATTTCAGATCGATCGAATATAACATAATTAAATTAATGCATTTTTAGATAATCTCTAAGTATATCTATGTAGCGTCTGCTATTATTGACATCCACTGGAGTTCACGCAAGCCCTCGATAACCACATCCCTATGTTTTAAAGCAAGGAGAGTTCAGTCAGGTTCAGTCTATAAATGTTTGTCACGCAGTGCATGTTATTTTGAACCTAATCAATCGTTTTAGTTCTGTATCATATATAAAGGATTTATAGTCAAAAAGTTCGTTTTTACGTTTTTTTTAAATTTCCTCCCGCAGACCCCGCCATTTGGACTCGGTGGGCAACTGGCCGTGTCAGCTTCACACTGACCTACTCACCAGGTGTCCGGTCAAGAGACGCTTCCCGTATCCAGGCCGAGATTGGTTCCGTGAGTTCGCATTACTGTTTTGTCAAATAATTGGTGAGGGGGGAATAAAAATGACATCGTCTCAATGGAAAAGTAAATTTTACCTTCAATAACATGACGTATTATTTAGGCGTCATTAGGGGCCGTCCATAAAGTACGTCATGCTCCAGAGGGGGGAAGGGGTGTAGGAAAATGTGACTGTGTCAGGGGGAGGCGGGTTTCCGGCTGTCTGTGACGTCACGGTGTCTTATATTAAATTTAAATTATTTTGTTAATAAAAAAAACTATTGTTTGAAAGTGTGACGTACTTTAAGGGGAAGGAGGGGGTCCAAGATTTGTGACAGTTTGTGTCAGGGGGAGTGGGGCGTTAAAAATGGTCAAAATAGTGTGAGATGCTTTATGGACGCAGCGCTTATAGCCATATTTTTTCTTGCTATTGCCGTGTTTTGCTATTCAATAGCATGTTGTTGAGAAAATGGTGTGCATTATATTAAGATTAAGAGAGTTAAGGACATTTCATTGAGAGAATTTAGGAATGTAACTTAGAGAGTTAATGACATGTCATTTAGAGAGTTAATGACATGTCATTTAGCGATTTAAGGACATGCTATTAAGTGAGTTAAGCACATGTCATTTAGAGAGTTGAGGACACATCATTTAAAGAGGTAAGGACATGCTATTTAGAGTTAATGACATGACATTTATAAAGTCAAGGACATGTCATTTAGAGAGGTAAGGACATGTCATCTAGAGACTTAACTACATGTTATTTATAAAATTAATGACTTATCATTTAGAGAGTTAAGGACATCTAATTCTAATTCAACTAGCGGAAATCACAACATTATAATATATATAAAGGAACTAACGCAAAGTTTTTGTTAAGTGAGCTTTTCCATAAAACCTCAAGTATCTGTCCGAAGTAGATTTTTTCTTCCATTTTTTTCGTTTTGACACAACTTTAGATACCATCTCATTCTGTTATTTCCATTGAAGTTGACGCCGTCTGTTATTTCGTCTGCAGGTAAATGGGTCGAGTATATGTACGTCATCGGAGAGTTCGGAGCAAAGAGTCAGAAATAATAACTAACATAATCAGAAATAATATACACCATATAGTCTGAAATGATATAACATTGATAAAATATAGTCAGAAATAACATATCAGATAGTAAAAAATAAATAACATCCCCAAAATATGTTCTTAAATGTGTGCACAAACTAAAAAAAAGAAATGTTTTTATGTTTTTGTTTCCTTTTTATTATATTTTTAAAAAAATTATCGCAATTCATACAATTTATCGTTTATTTTCTTTAATCTATTAACGGGGAAAGGTTTATTGAAAAAAAAATATCGGTTAAAAAAATATAACAATGCAAATTCTCGATATAACATTTTCAAATTAAAAACGAACCACTCAAAGTGTTCATACATATCACGCAATTAAAGAAGTTATGTCACGTTGCAACAAAGTAACGCAATTTAACTTGACCACTGACCAATCAAACCATCAGATCAACGCTTGATCTTCACAATAGAGACATGCCGATCACTGGGCTTTGATCAACGCTTGAGTCAAACTTGGAACAACTTGGCTGTTGAACAAAATGTTTTGGCGCTGAGTGTATCCCGAGCTCAAATAAAGTGTTGTGTTAAAAATGATTCTGTAAAACTGACAGCAATGGAATTAGACAATTTAATGTCTAAAAAAGCTGATCTTTTCTTTTATTTTCAAACAAGTATGTTTATAAAAAAATATTTTAATAAAAATAAAAAAATATAAGATGGGTTACAATAGCAAAAAATCTTAATTTTTCTCAAGTTATAAAGAAAATTAACATTAAAAAAATTAAATAAAAAATAATTTACATTAAATTTAAAAAATGCCTCAAGTGCCTGACTTTGTATGTGTACCTTCATGAAAGATCACCAAACTTGATTTCCTTCTTACGCAATTCTACGAGAGAAACAAAAACCTATTCTAATTTCTATTTTGTTAAATTATGGGGTGTACATCTTTTACTGTTGCGATGTGCTACACGTTTGACTCGGTGTTTAGAGCTTCTTTTAATCCATTGCTGGCCTCCTTGGGGTCGCCATGTTTGATCTCACGGCGCTCGATGGTTCTGTGCCTGTGGCTCTTCAGCACGTCATATTTATGGGACACCTTCCCGCCCCCAAACATCGCGTTCGTGGCCAACGACACCACTACGATGGTAACCGCGCCGAGCAACATCGCAAACGTCCTGAAAGGAAACAGCTGCGTCCGGGTCTCTTCGTCGAAAAACGGGAACTTGATGACCGGCGGGAGCCGGAGGACGGGCTCGCCCCCGAGCACACGGACGACGAAGCTGACGACAAAGCCGGAGATGCAGCCGTAGCTGTTGGAGCCGGGCATCCACAGGACGAGGGTGAGCTGAGGGAAGAGTACGACGTACATGAGGTCCGAGCAGAGGATGAAGAGGCCGTAGATGGTGGTGGAGAAGATTGCGAGGAGCGTGCCCATGACCCCGACGACGACGATGGTAACGCGCAGGACCCAGTTGAGTTCTCGCTCCGTTGCCTGTTTACGTTTGGGGTAGGGGGTAAGAGGAGAAGGGAAGTGTGGATATAAGTTTACATCAGTGCTCAGTAACATAAAAGAGTTTTATAAAAGATTATTTTTAAAAAGACGACTTTCAAAATTACGTTTTAAACGGACTTGAATTTTGTACAAAGCTTGGCTTTAAATAATATGGTTTTTAGAGGATTATTTGTACCAAAAATAATTTTAAAAAATACCAATACTAATATAAACAACAACAATAACTTTGAATAACAACAACCAAAAAAAAAATTAAATAAATAAAAAAATAAATAAATAAATTTTAAAAAATATAAAACCACCCACACACATTACTTAATCAAATGTATGATTTTAGAAAAAAGGTTAAGCAGTATTTAGAGATTAATTTGTTGGGGAAAGTTTTGAAATGTAATAAAAATTGTGTATTTTTAAAGATTGCATTTAAAAATTATTTAAAGATACAATTTTCATTGGATTGTTTCAAAAAAGTATTTATTTTAAAATTTAAAGTATATTTTTAAAATGTACTGTTGAAATATAACTTTAAAAAAATATATACTTAAAAAGTTAAAAAAAATGTTTACCGTATGATTTTTTAAAAAACAAGATACAATTAAACTTAAAACAACCAATCTGTTTTTGTTAACACAATAAACAACACACATTTTTTGTGTGACATGGTGAGTAAATCTTACCTGAGGCCTGAGAATATCGTGGTAAATATTCTTACAAATAACGGAACTGGTGGACAGAATGCACGAGTCGGACGATGACATGACGGCGGCGGCCACCACGCCGATACCTATGATGGCCACCGGCGCGGGGGTCAGGTAACTCAAGGTCAGGGGTAAGATAAACATCTGCATATCTGCCGGGAAGGGGAGGGTTCCTTCGTAAGAAGTAGCGTTCCAGTCTGAGAACACGAAATTGGATGCATGTTATTTACAGTTACAGTGACCGGCTGAGGCGGATCTTAGATGTGTAGGTAAGAGGGGCTGCAAGATTGATGACGTGCGAAAATATTCAAAGAGCAACAATATCAATTAAATTACTAAATATAGAAACTAGGGCTGCGGAAATTAACGATTAATTTCTCGATTAATCGGTAAAGATTTTATCGATTAAACGGAAGAAAACGTGTTACAAAATGTTGTCGATTAATTAATAAATAATTAATTATTTACAATTAATAATAGTTTGCTTTTTTACGTACAAACTTCTCCATTAAAATTTTAAAAAAATGTAAACTTTAAAATAAGCAGTTTTTAAAAGGAAAATGTTATAAAAAATTAAACATTGTATTTAATTAATTAACAATAACAAAATTTAAATTCATTGACTTTATAGGGAACTACTTATATTTAAATTAAAAAATGCTAATTGCTTGTTTTTGTTACTTCCCTTGAAGTTTTCAGTTTAATGACGTTATACATCTCATTTTTAGCTATAATCAAAATTATCGATTAATTATTCGGTAATTTTTCAAAAGTTAACGATTAAATTTAAATTAATCTATAACAGCCCTAATAGAAACACGTGAGGATAAAGATACAAAGAAAAAATTTGTAACGGAAATTGAAACGGTTGTAGTAATAGTAATAGGACTTAACTTCGAATCTGGAAATATAGCACAACAATCTAAGGGGCCGTGCATAAATGACGTCACACGATTTTGACCGAATTTTTGACCCCCCCCCTCGTCACACGTCGTCACAAGAACTTAGACCCCCTCTAATATGACGTCACAAAGAATTGACACCGCCTCCCCCCCCCCATTTAAAAGCTGTATTTTCTTTATGAAAATGAGTATGCTTCAAATCACATTTTTGTTATTTATGTATGTATTTAGTGTAAGGCTGCACTCTAATATCGTAACACGCGTGAAGCCATGTAAAATGTCATTAAATAATAAATATTGCAAACAATCACATTTTTAAGAGCTTGGAACTTTTATTTAAAGTTGCACGTTTTTGATGTGACGTCAAAGTTCTTAAACACCACTTCCCCTCGTCAAACATCGTCACAAAGAGTGACCTCCCTGACTCCCCTAGGTGCGTGACGTTACTTATTGACGGCCCCTAATACACTAATGCTAATACAATACTCATCTAGACATAGGGTTAAATGATAAAATAAATAAAAAAACATTTTCCTAATTCCAAACATAAATTAAATACAAATCCTATTTATTTCCGTAAAGAATCTGTCACCTTTATTACTGTACCCCACGTTTCTTGTCCAAGTGTAAAATATATAATACTATTAATACAATTAATTATTTTTAAGTAGCCTACTACTACTAATAATATTATAATAATAATACACGTTTTCTGGGAACCCCATACACCTTTCGGGTTTTGCATTGCAGCTAACGCATACAGATTATACAGTCAAAAAGAGATTAGACTCATAGAAGATGTATAGCATTTACGGTAAATGTAATTATAAATCCACTACATTAATATTCTAAGGCTAGCATGTTTAATTCAAACAAGATCCCCCTTTTTTCCCCATCTAATGTACTTGTCTTCTAACTTGTAACTGCCGGTACATCATTGATAACGATAAGCGAAGCAAAGAAAAGAAGCGATATTTGTAAAATGGAAACTGGTGGTACTGATTCTCACTACGGTCAACTGTCGTACTTACCTGCAGCTGAGCCCGCGATTCCCATAAGAGCTGGCGGAATGGCCATGAAAAAGCTGGCGATCCCTGAGGCGATGGTAGCGAGCATGGCGATTCGCACCGTTTTGCACGCCAAAACTCGTTGGTACAGCGCCTGCGTTCAGTAAGGCAATTAGAAATCAACATTAAGAATTGTTCACAAAATTGTGCGCTGCGGCGTCTATTCTCTGATTAAGTTTTGTTCTTACAGAACAAGTATATTTTCAACTTATGTTTATAATTTTATATGTTTATAACTTATTATAGCATAAATAGCAGCTGGTGAATATAAGTTGATTCCGAGTTGCACCTTTGAGATAGAGCACTAGCTCCCATGTCAATAAATCCAGCTCATTCCTTGTGAAGCTAAAATATTCAAATAAATGTGTAAAATACTGCAGCACACTTGCCAAGGTTTAAATCATATTTCAACTAGGGCTGTTATCGATTAAATTTAATTTAATCGTTCACTTTTGAAAAATTACCGATTAATTAATCGATAATTTTGTTAAAGCTAAAAATAAACATTTATGACGTCATAAACTGAAAGTTTCATGTGAAGTAATAACAACAGGCAATCGATTATTTTTTTTATTGAGTTATTTTTAAAACATATTTAGCAATAAAAATAAATTACATAACGTATTAAAGTTTAGGCACTTGGATGAAAATTTCAAATTAATTTTAAAATATAAAAGTAATACAACTGTATAGAAATATGATGATTAACAAATACATAAAGATCATCTTTTTATCTCAAGTGGTTCAAAAGTTATCATTGTTTTTCTAAGAACCAATAATTACTTTTTTCACTATGTTGTTTTCCTGCACATTTTGTGCCCTTCTATGGCATTCTTAAAAATTCAAATAACTTAAGTATGTAATTTAATTTAAGTTAAAAAATATAATATTGTAATTGTAAGGAGATATATTTAAATTTAAGTAGTTCAATATAATGTCAATGAATTTAAACTTAGTTATTGTTAATTAATTAAAGACAATGTGTTTTTTAAAATATCATTCTCCTTATTAAACAGGTTATTTTAAAGTTTACTCTTTCAAAATCTTTTTTTCAAATGGAGAAGTATGTACGTAAAAAAACTAGCTATAATTAATTATTAATTATTTATTATTAAATCGATTTTTAAAAATCTCTCTTTAATTTTAATCACTCTTTTATTGATTAAAATAATTTTAATAGATAAAAAAAAATTACAGATTAATCGAGAAATTAATCGGTAATTTCCGCAGCCCTAATTTCAACATATATCTATGAGAGAACAAAAATCCGAAAGTACATTCCCCATAAGAGAGATATATTTTTGGTACATTCCCTATAAGAGAATTTATCTTTGAGGGTAAATTCCCTATAAGAGAAGTCATCTTTGAGGGTAAATTCCCTATAAGAGAAGTCATCTTTGAGGGTAAATTCTCTATAAGAGAACTGATCTTTCAAGCTAAATTCCCTATAAGAGACCTCATCTTTGACGGTACAGTCCCTATAAGAGAACTCATCTTAGAGGGTACATTCCCTATAAGAGAACTCATCTTTGAGGGTACATTCCCTATAAGGGAACTCACCTGCCACGGTATCCCGCCCAGCGAGCACAGCAGCAGCACATCGATGTAAGCTCCGACAGTTCGTGTTGGGATCTCCCCCACCCAGGTGTCCGCCACCCGTGACAGGTCAACGGACGGGTGGGACAAGGCGAAGGGGAACGCTATCACCTGTCAGAGATTGACACCTACACGTTTTAGGTCATTCTACGGTGACAGAAGCCGTGGTGTTTGAAAGTGATGGTGTGATTGAAAGTGATGGTGTGATTGAAAGTGATGGTGTGATTGAAAGTGATGGTGTGATTGAAAGTGATGGTGTGATTGAAAGTGATGGTGTGATTGAAAGAGATGGCGTGATGGTGTGATTGAAAGTGGTGGTGTGATTGAAAGAGATGGTGTGATTGAAAGTGATGGTGTGATTGAAAGAGATGGTGTGATTGAAAGAGATGGCGTGATGGTGTGATTGAAAGAGATGGCGTGATGGTGTGATTGAAAGAGATGGTGTGATTGAAAGAGATGGTGTGATGGTGTGATTGAAAGTGATGGTGTGATTGAAAGAGATGGCGTGATGGTGTGATTGAAAGTGGTGGTGTGATTGAAAGTGATGGTGTGATTGAAAGTGATGGTGTCATTGCAAGTGATGGTGTGATTGAAAGTGATGGTGTGATTGAAAGTGGTGGTGTGATGGTGTGATTGAAAGTGATGGTGTGATTGAAAGTGATGGTGTGATTGAAAGAGATGGTGTGATTGAAAGTGGTGGTGTGATTGAAAGTGATGGTGTGATGGTGTGATTGAAAGTGATGGTGTGATTGAAAGTGGTGGTGTGATTCAAAGAGATGGTGTGATTGAAAGTGATGGTGTGATTGAAAGTGATGGTGTGATTGAAAGTGGTGGTGTGATGGTGTGATTGAAAGTGATGGTGTGATTGAAAGTGATGGTGTGATTGAAAGAGATGGCGTGATGGTGTGATTGAAAGTGGTGGTGTGATTGAAAGTGGTGGTGTGATTCAAAGAGATGGCGTGATGGTGTGATTGAAAGTGGTGGTGTGATTGAAAGTGGTGGTGTCATTCAAAGAGATGGCGTGATGGTGTGATTGAAAGTGGTGGTGTGATTGAAAGTGGTGGTGTGATTCAAAGAGATGGCGTGATGGTGTGATTGAAAGTGGCGGTGTGATTGAAAGTGGTGGTGTGATTCAAAGAGATGGCGTGATGGTGTGATTGAAAGTGGTGGTGTGATTAAAAGTGGTGGTGTGATTCAAAGTGATGGTGTGATTCAAAGTGATGGTGTGATTGAAAGTGATGGTGTGATTCAAAGAGATGGTGTGATTGAAAGTGGTGGTGTGATTGAAAGTGGTGGTGTGATGGTGTGATTGAAAGTGGTGGTGTGATTGAAAGTGGTGGTGTGATTCAAAGTGATGGTGTGATTGAAAGTGGTGGTGTGATAGAAAGTGATGGTGTGATTGAAAGTGGTGGTGTGATTGAAAGAGATGGCGTGATGGTGTGATTGAAAGTGGTGGTGTGATTAAAAGTGATGGTGTGATTGAAAGTGGTGGTGTGATTAAAAGTGATGGTGTGATTGAATGTGATGGTGTGATTCAAAGTAATGGTGTGATTGAAAGTGATGGTGTGATTGAAAGTGATGGTGTGATTGAAAGTGGTGGTGTGATTAAAAGTGATGGTGTGATTGAAAGTGATGGTGTGATTCAAAGTGATGGTGTGATTGAACGTGATGGTGTGATTGAAAGTGGTGGTGTGATTCAAAGTGATGGTGTGATTGAAAGTGGTGGTGTGATTGATAGTGGTGGTGTGATTGAAAGTGGTGGTGTGATTGAAAGTGGTGGTGTGATTGAAAGTGGTGGTGTGATTCAAAGTGATGGTGTGATTGAAAGTGGTGGTGTGATTGAAAGTGATGGTGTGATTCAAAGTGGTGGTGTGATTGAAAGTGGTGGTGTGATTGAAAGTGGTGGTGTGATGGTGTGATTGAAAGTGGTGGTGTGATTCAAAGTGATGGTGTGATGGTGTGTTGAAAGTGGTGGTGTGATTCAAAGTGATGGTGTGATTAAAAGTGGTGGTGTGATTAAAAGTGGTGGTGTGATTCAAAGTGATGGTGTGATTAAAAGTGGTGGTGTGATTAAAAGTGATGGTGTGATGGTGTGATTGAAAGTGGTGGTGTGATTCAAAGTGATGGTGTGATGGTGTGATTGAAAGTGGTGGTGTGATTGAAAGTGGTGGTGTGATTCAAAGTGATGGTGTGATTGAAAGTGGTGGTGTGATTGAAAGTGGTGGTGTGATTGAAAGTGGTGGTGTGATTGAAGCTAATGGTGTGATTGAAGGTAATGGTGTGATTGAAGGTAATGGTGTGATTGGAGGTAATGGTGTGATTGAAGGTAATGGCATTATTTGAGGTTGAAGATGAAGGTAATGAAATCAGTGGAGCTCAAGTAGTATTCCATATTGTGACGTGATTCAACTTCAAAGTCGATTTGTGACTGAAAGTAAAGGCTGATTAATCGTTTGGTGTGATTGAAGGTAATGGTATGATTGAAGATAATGGTGTGATTGAGTTTAATAGTGTTATTGAGGATAATAGTGTGATTGAAGGTATGGTGTGATTGAAGGTAATGTGTGATTGAAGGTAATGATGTGATTGACGATAACAGTGTGATTGAAGATAATAGTGTGATTGAAGATAATAGTGTGATTGAAGATAATAGTGTGATTGAAGATAATGGTGTGATTGAGGATAATAGTGTTATTGAAGATAATGATGTGATTGAAGATAATGTTGTGATTGAAGATAATAGTGTGATTGAAGATAATGGTGTGATTGAAGGTAATGTGATTGAAGGTAATGGTGTGATTGAAATTAATGATGTGCTTGAGGATAATAGTGTGATTGAAGGTAATAATGTGATTGAGGATAATAGTGTGGTTGAAGGTAATGATGTGATGGAGGATAATAGTGTAATTGAAGGTAATAATGTGATTGAGGATAATAGTGTGGTTGAAGGTAATAATGTGATGGATGATAATAGTGTGATTGAAGGTAATAATGTGATTGAGGATAATAGTGTGGTTGAAGGTAATGATGTGATGGAGGATAATAGTGTAATTGAAGGTAATAATGTGATTGAGGATAATAGTGTGGTTGAAGGTAATGATGTGATGGAGGATAATAGTGTGATTGAATGTAATTGTGTGATTGAAGGTAATGGTGTGATAGAAGATAATGGTGTGATTGAAGATATTGTTGTGACTGAGGATAATGGTATGATTGAAGGTAATGATGTGATTGAGGATAATAGTTTGATTGAAGGTAATGATGTGATTGAGGATAATAATGTGATTGAAGGTAATGATGTGATTGAGGATAATAGTGTGATTGAAGGTAATGATGTGATGGAGGATAATAGTGTGATTGAAGTCATTGAAAATAACAGCTAGAGATTTAAAAAAAAGTATTTCTAATTATTCAAATAGACCCCTAACTATCAGACCTGGAGGGAAAAATAACCTGAGACTGACCAGTCCAATGACCATGAATATGAGTTGTATGACGTCAGTGTAGGCCACCGAGTACAGTCCACCAAAGACCGTGTAAATGACTGCCACAGCCGCTGATGCGATGATGGATAGGGTGGAATCAATGTCAAGTACTATGGCTATCGTAACACCTGGAGATTGTTCAGTCACACTTTAATAAAGGTTTTTGAATCTGCGCACATACACACAGGTGCACACACAAGTACATAACACTAGTACATTAACAGAAGTAAATAGACACACGTACATAAACAGTAGTAAACAAACAGCAGATATAGCCTACACACAAGCACATAAACACAAGTACATAAACACAAGTAATCCACATAAACACACACGCAAAATAATGCACACACTCAAGCACACACTCAAGCACACACACACGCACACACACACACACACACACACACACATTACTACACACCTAGCACAAAATTACTCGAAGAGAAGGCACACTCACAACTAATGAAATCACACACAAGTACACACAAAATACACACTGAGACACAAATGCCAATGTTTCAGGGAAATAGATACAATCCTTATTAACAATTATTGCTTAAATAATAATGTAATTACTTTACAAACAACTTATTTGCGCTATTAAATTCATGATAAATTGTGCATTACTTTCGAACATGTTATGGTTACTAACTGCTCGTGATTGCTAACCCCGGGTCCCTCCTATCCCCCACCTCCGACCCTAAACGCGCTCGTCTTCAACATAAGTTGATTGATACACGTTTAAAGTAGTTAAATTAATTTTAAATTTGACTTTTACTTCTACACACTGTAATAAAAATCATGTTTTAAAGATGCGGAAAATTATTTTTTAAAAAGCGAAGAAAAATTTTCCATTTATTTTTTTCAGTACTTGAATACTAACTTATTCAAACGTTTGTCATTGTCACCTAGTGAAGCCAAGATGGCTGCCGACCAAAATAAGTCACTTAGCAACTGGGGTATAAACAAGATGGCGCCCATCTTCTTGCCATATTTCAGCTGAAACGGGTCAAACATTGTGATGTAGCCACCGCGACGTAGCCTGGGGGCGTAGAATACAGCAGCTGCGAAAAGGGAGAGGGCAAAAACACAAATTATTATTTTCCCTCTTCAAGTATTTATTAATTTCAACTTTAAAATGTGAAAGCAAACTTCAAAAATATGTAATAAAAAATGGGGTATCTTTTTCTGGGTTGGTTCTTCTAAGTTCTTCTTCGTGAAAGTAAACCTGTAGATTAATACTCAACAAGTAGACTATGGTCCTAAAACGCGATGGTACTAAACAATCAGCTACACGTGGATCACCTTTATAAATGGGTTCTTACTAAAAAAAAATTTTATTAAAAAAAAAACAAAAACAAAAAAAAAACAATTAAAATAAATGCTATAATTTTATTTCATAATGTCAAATAATTTTACTTAAATAAAGAAATAAAGAAGATTAGCAATTAACCCAACAAAGCGAGGCTTGTGAACGTAAAAGGACATTAGTGCTGATATAATTCAGCTATACGGCAGTGCGCACATTCAATATGTGTGTGTGTGTGTGTGTGTGTGTGTGTGTGTGCGTGTGTGTGTGTGTGTGTGTTTGTGTGTGGCTAGACTGTAATCAAGCACTTCCGCTTTTATTGAGTCACATTTTTATTGTTTTCCTTGACAACAACCTTTAACCTTAACCCTTTGTGCTATCTAAACTCCGGTATCTACCACTTTTTTAAAAATAATTATTAAACCATTCATCGTGTAGCTTTAAAAAACATTAAATCCAAATGGAAAATACACACAAGAAGATCCATCAGAGTCGTAGCTAAAATACTTTGCGCCTAGGAAAATGTGTGAAATTTCTTTAAAATTCTTAAAATGTAATGCATAAATCTCATTTAGTGCCTCTGCAACTTTGCCCTTTAGCTACATATGTAACCCATCCTTCTCTACGCCCCTGTCAGTTATTCTTTATACTAAAATGAACACTGAGACAAAATTAGTATACGGTTAAAAGACATCATTTCACTATTTTAACATTTTTTTAACAGCTAAGAACAATATAGATGTAGATCTAAAAGAGAAAAAAAAATCTAAATATTTGTATACCGACAAGCAGCACCGGATGTCACCGATTTCTTCAGAGAAAACTTAATCAGGTGAACTTTATAATGACATTTGTTTACAGGATTATTTGTCAGTGTTACGTTTGTGAACAAGTGTAGACTTACTATCATGTAATCTTATTGAAAGTTGCTGCTTTGTTTTTGGTAGAGTATACGTGAAAGAAAATATTTTATGGGTGAACGAGGAGGTGGTGTAATGAGGAGGTTGTGTTACTAGGAGGTTGTGTTATGAGGAGGTTGTGTTATGAGGAGGTTGTGTTACCAGGAGGTTGTGTTATGAGGAGGTTGTGTTACAAGGAGGTTGTGTTATGAGGAGGTGGTGTTACAAGGAGTTTGTGTTATGAGGAGGTTGTGTTAGCAGGAGGTTGTGTTATGAGGAGGTGGTGTTACCAGGAGGTTGTGTTATGAGGAGGTTGTGTTACAAGGAGTTTGTGTTATGAGGAGGTTGTGTTAGCAGGAGGTTGTGTTATGAAGAGGTGGTGTTAGTTTGTGTTATGAGGAGGTTGTGTTAGCAGGAGGTTGTGTTATGAAGAGGTGGTGTTACAAGGAGTTTGTGTTATGAGGAGGTTGTGCTACCATGAGGTTGTGTTATGAGGAGGTGGTGTTACCAGGAGGTTGTTTTATGAGGAGGTTGTGTTACCAGGAGGTTGTGTTATGAGGAGGTTGTGTTACCAGGAGGTTGTGTTATGAGGAGGTTGTGTGAACAGGGGGTTGTGTTATGAGGAGGTTGTGTTACCAGGAGGTTGTGTTATGAGGAGGTTGTGTTACCAGGAGGTTGTGTTATGAGGAGGTTATCTTACCAGGAGGTTGTGTTATGAGGAGGTTGTGTTACCAGGGGATTGTGTTATGAGGAGGCGGTGTTATGAGGAGGTGGTGTTATGGGGAGGTGGTGTTATGAGGAGGTGGTGTTATGAGGAGGCGGTGTTATGAGGAGGCGGTGTTATGAGGAGGTGGTGTTACAAGGAGTTTGTGTAATGAGCAGGTGGTGTTATGAGGAGGTGGTGTAATGAGGAGGTGGTGTTATGAGGGGGTGGTGTTACCTGGAGTTTGTGTTATGAGGAGGTGGTGTTACTAGTAGTTTGTGTAATGAGCAGGTGGTGTTATGAGGAGGTGGTGTTACCAGTAGTTTGTGTAATGAGCAGGTGGTGTTATGAGGAGGTGGTGTTACTAGTAGTTTGTGTAATGAGCAGGTGGTGTTATGAGGAGGTGGTGTTACCAGTAGTTTGTGTTATGAGGAGGTGGTGTTACAAGGAGTTTGTGTTATGAGGAGGTGGTGTCATGAGGAGGTGGTGTTGTGAGGAGGTGGTGTAATGAGTAGGTGGTGTTGTGAGGAGGTGGTGTAATGAGGAGGTGGTGTTGTGAGGAGGTGGTTTTGTGAGGAGGTGGTGTTATGAGGAGGTGGTATTACAAGGAGGTTGTGTTATGGGGAGGTTGTGTTAACAGGGGGTTGTGTTATGAGGAGGTTGTGTTACCAGGAGGTTGTGTTATGAGGAGGTTGTGTTACCGGGGGGTTGTGTTATGAGGAGGTAATATTATGAGGAGGTTGTGTTATGAGGAGGTTGTGAAATGCGGAGGTGGTGTTATGAGGAGGTGGTGTAATGAGGATGTGGTGTTATGAGGAGGTGGTGTAATGAGGAGGTGGTGTTATGAGGAGGTGGTGTAATGAGGAGGTGGTGTTATGAGGAGGTTGTGTTATGAGGAGGTGGTGTTACAAGGAGGTGGTGTTATGAGGATGTGGTGTTATGAGGAGGTGGTGTTATGAGGAGTTTGTCTTATGAGGAGGTGGTGTTACAAGGAGGTGGTGTTATGAGGAGGTGGTGTTATGAGGAGGTGGTGTTATGAGGAGGTGATGTTGTGAGGAGGTGGTGTTATGAGGAGGTAGTGTTGTGAGGAGGTTGTGTAATGAGGATGTGGTGTTATGAGGAGGTGGTGTTATGAGGAGGTGGTGTTATGAGGAGGTAGTGTTGTGAGGAGGTTGTGTTATGAGGAAGATGTGTTGAATGTGTAGATCCTGTCGCTGGGCGATGTGACTGTCAGGATGTACGAGGTAACGGGCCGCCACTTAAACCATTAACTTTTAGTGCAGATTAAAAGTATGTTAGCGCGCTTCAACAGTCACCTGTTCTGTCTCAATGACTGCGTGCTGTTTTTGTGTTAAAGGGGGAGGAGGGAGGAGGAAGGAGGAAGGGCTGTCAGTTGTTACGTGCCGTTTGTCTGCCAGGGAGATTAATATGTGACATCACGGACCACACATACTGGAAACAATCCAAGAAGCAACTCATAGCGGTCATTGTGCCGTTTGTCTGCCAGGGAGATTAATATGTGACATCACGGACCACACATAGTGGAAACAATCCAAGAAGCAACTCATAGCGGTCATTTTGGCGTTTGTCTGCCAGGGAGATTAATATGTGACATCACGGACCACACATACTGGAAACAATCCAAGAAGCAACTCATAGCGGTCATTGTGCCGTTTGTCTGCCAGGGAGATTAATATGTGACATCAAGGACCACACATACTGGAAACAATCAAAGAAGCAACTCATAGCAGTCATTTTGGCGTTTCAGTTCTGCGGTTCAGACCCACCATCACATTAAGACCCGTATCAAGGCGAGCACTAAGCTCAAATAGTAACGTAAGGTTACACATACTTGTATAAAACAATAAACCAAGCGATGCATTCGGCGAGCAGATTGAAAGACAATTAAAAACAACACCAAGAGCTTACCCAAGAAAAAGGCGATGGAGTATCCCAGGGGGGCCGTCGTTTGGATGACGCCACTCCACGCCACTGACTCGGCGGTTCCCAACAAATAGCCGCCACCGACATTGGTTGCTGGAGAAATAAAATACAGATACCATAGAGTGTATGATAGACATATAAATGAAAATAGAGATAACAGAGTGTATGAAAGACAAATAAAACTCGGCGGTAAGTATCCTATCCCAGGAGTAAATCTATACTTACAAATAGGCTATTGTTTATAAACCCACCTCAGAGGTGGAAGTCCGAAAAATACAACCACAGAAGAGTTTTAAAGTAGACAAGATGACCCGTGGAGTAGCATATGCCGCAGACTTGCTCATCATAGATAATGCTTGCTCATCATAGATAATGCAAAGAACGTGGGAGTAAGAGAACGGACACAACAGCAGCACGAAGCTTTGAAAAAAAGGAGTAAACGTGAAGACGTGTGCACAGCGGCTGTTGTTACATGCCCCCCCCCATCCTTTACTACCATCCCTTGCCAATCATAAACTGTGATTTTCCGACTCTTGTGTTAGTCATGTCCGTAAAAAAGGGGGAAATGAACAGCCAGAAAAAATATTTAATTTTGTTTTAAATTGCTCAATCAGAGAATTGAATCCAGAACTTTCCGTTTGCAAGGCGGAAGTGATAACCACTACACTAAGAATCATGCTATTATGTGAAGGAACAACGCAAGTCAAGGCAAGAAGCATAGTAAAAATCAACTTGCCCAGTTACAAATCAACCTGCCCAGTTAAAAATCAACCTGCCCAGTTAAAAATCAACCTGCCCAGTTAAAAATCAACCTGCCCAGTTAAAAATCAATCTGCCCAGTTAAAAATCAACCTGCCCAGTTACAAATCAACCTGCCCCGTTATAATCAAACCAACCTGCCCAACTGTAGTGCCCACGTAAAAATCAACCTGTCCAGTAAAAATGAATCTGTCCAGGTAAAGATCAACTTGTTAAGGGTTAGACAAACCTGTCAAGGTGAAGATGGAGATGAAGAGGCCGAAACTTCTGTCTGCCAACAACACAGCCTCGTTCGTCCTACTCCTGGAGGTCCGCCTGGCCACCAAGATTCCCGTGACTAGGATGGCCAGGTAGAACACCACAACGGCTATGATGCCAGGAATATTGGCCGACATGATAGGGCCAACTGTGAGCTAGACTAGTTGAGCCTTGTACGTTCGGAATAGATATGTGCTAAGTAAAAACGATTAGTGATTGATAATAATAATAATAATAATAATAATAAAATACATAATATTATTACATTTATCACCACTAATAATAATGATAACAGTTATATAGAAATTAAAACGATAATATTAATAACAATAATTATAAGAAGAACAGTAATAATAAAAGTGATAATAATAATAAAATGTAAAATAATATTACCACTTACCACCACTACTAATATAATAGTAATGGTATTAATAATGATAGCAATATAATAATAATTATTATAATACTAATACTATAAACTATAATAATAAAAAAAAACTATAACAATAATCTAAAAAATTATAACAAAATATAAACAATAATATTAATACTAAAAACATGACAGACAATTGATTTACTGCTGCAAGAAATGTGTTGAACACGTTACTATATGAACATCGCGTCCTGTTTCAGTTGCATTAAGATTTCTATCTTCTACTAACTGTAGCTTGTTGATTCACCACATTACACCAGAGACATTTGAATGCAATGTGCCCAAATGTGGGGCATGAGCTTACGTTTCAAACGTATGGTGTCCCTTGCAGGCCATGCAGATTTCAACCTTAATTTATTGTTTCAGGAGATAATGGACAAATTACTGTGTTTTTTATGGTTTTGTGTGTGTATTTTTTTTTTATTTTTTTTTTTTTTAAAAGTCAAATACTTCACAGTATTGCACTTGAGTGAAATAACATGCTGGTAGACGTGCACACCAATTACCTTGTTTACCGTGAAATATTGTGTTCGTTATTTGACCTGAATTTCTTTAGCGATGCGTGTACTGAGTTAATGGGGTGGCGGTGGGGCAAAACAACCTAACGTTTGAGAATAAAGAAGTAAGGATTGCTGAGACGGTGTTCAAGGAAGGTGCGATTAATACTGTAGGAATATTTGATTTTTTTTGGATGGGAGGGGTTTGAGGGGGGTGGGGGTGATTAAGGAATTTGTGATTAATGAAGTTGGTATTACTGAATTTTAAAAATGAATGAATGGATTTGTGATAAATAGAGTTGCGATTAATTGAGTTGAGATTGATGATGTAGTGATCATCAGAGTTAAAATAATGAGAGTAAGTATTAATGGAGTAGGAATTGATGGAGTTTTATTAATAGAAGTTTAACTTATGGAGTTTGGATTAATGGAGTAATAACTAAAGGTTTAAAAAAATAATTAAACCACGTTTTTATAAGTAGACAAAAAGAAGAAAATAATTACAAGTTTTTAATTAAAAAAAAAAAAAACGTTTTTATAAGTGGACTAAAGAGAATAAAATAAATTAAAACTTATGAGTTCAAGTACTTTGATTTAATTTTACTTAAAACGTGGGGCTGGTGCTTATGAGGTTTTACATACGCAGTTCACTCATTCTTTCAGTAATAGATCTCTCTTGCCTTCCCAATTATAAATTTTTAATTTTTATATCTTTGTGTTGTATTTCTAAATTAGAGTGGGATTTGGAAGCACCCGCCCCACGTATGTAGCCAAATTAAATGAAAGTACGGTTAGATAGTCATTCGCATTTTCTTAGGGTCTTATCTTATTTATTAGAGACGGAAGATAATTGCGTCATGCGCTTAATCATGGTTTATGTCTAGTTCAGAATTTTATTAGAGTAATGCATGTTGAACTAAAGTTAAACATGACCACATAAAGACAAACACACACACACACACACACACACACAAACACACAAACACACACACTCACAAACAATCGCACACGCACGCACACACACACACTCACACACACACACACTCACACACACTCATAAACACACACTCACATACACTCACACACACATACACACACAACACTTTGTGAATCTTTCACTGTGTAATTCTAATTTCAAATTCCAAATTCATTCCCCACACATTTCAACTTGTGACCTATGTTTATTTCGAAAAAAATGTTTTAAATAAGTGTTTCTTATATTTTATTTGGGGCTGTCCTAATAATTATTTCAAAATTACGGGTGGGGGGACGTGTGGTGGGAAAGGTTTGACAGCGATAGGTTTAAAAAGGTGAGGTCAACAAATATATTTATTTATGTGATTATACAGGCCGTTTGAATAAAGTTAATTAATATTTCTCCATATTTTAATGCAAAAAATAAAAGTGTGTAAATCATCTTGGTTATAAGATAATATAACACATTATGTATAAAATGTTTGAACTTGACCCAGTTAGAACGTGCTCCTAACTCATTATAATATAAGAGAAAATAGACACGGCCATATAGAGTGGCTGATAAAAGACTGAGAGATAAAGAACACCCAACAGACCACTGATATTTTAAAGTGTTGGTTAGCAAGACTAGACTTGCACAGCAGAGCTATCAGTTTCAGACCCAGAGGCGTCACTAGGGTCGGCGTCACTAGCGTCGGCGTCACTAGGGTCGGCGTCACTGGGGTCGGCGCCATCCAGTGCGGTAGCTGGTAGATCATGGAGCCAACCCTTCACGAGCTACCCCACAGACTTACTTCGATTCTGCCAGTGCCAAATAACGAGAAAATACAGAATTTCACTCTTCGGTTTCAACCGTTATGATGGTGTCACCGGGTGCGGTCCTCACCACCCTCAGCCCCCTAGTGACACTTCCGATTAAACCTTTTAATCAGTGAAAATGTTCAACTTCCATAGCGGAACATTTAGCTATAACAATGCTTCTCAGTTATTTTCTGTCATGCCCCCCCCCCTAGGAAGAAATAAACATTTCGCGGCCCCCGTGCGACTGTAAATAGTATCATTTGTCTATAAAATTGTACACCTGCCGAGGTCAAACCAGCCCCCCTTTAGGAAGCCTCGCGCTCCCCGCCCCTGGGGGCGCGCCCCACTGAGAAGCACTGAAAAGGCGAGGAAAGGGGGAAAAACTATCTGAGTTCTATGATAAACTGTGTAGCAGAAAGTAGCTCTATTATTAGAATATATTAGTTTTAAACATTTAAATTTGTTATTTCTCGCTGTTTTCATCGTCATACTTAGAGTCGTACTTTTTTTAAAAAATCTTTTTTTTTTTTTTGTTGATGATGCTAAAAACGTTTCTATATTAAATGAGTTGGAAAGTTTATGAGTTATTGATATATTCTATTTCGAAATTTACTGCGCAGTAGTTCTTAACTGTTGCGCGATGTCGGTTAGACATCTGAGTGGCCGCGTAAACATGCATCTTAAAGGCAACATTGAATGTGGCATAAATTAAACCTCACGGTATTACTAAGACGTCATGATTTCAAAAACATTAACTTTGACTCACTAAGACTGTTAACCCTCCCCGAACCGAACNCCCCCCCCCAACGACGTTCAAATGTCTGCTTTCAATTTCAATGTTATGTGTGAAACGAGAGATCGTACTTTTTATCTCATGCTGTTTCAAACATCGGCCATGTCTTCGCGTGGACAGCCCCAAGACTACCCGACAGATCCTCACATGAACAACTCTTGGTCTAGCCCGACAGAACATCACATGGACAGTTCTTAGACAACTTTGACAGAACATCACATGGACAGCTCTTAGACAAACTCGAAAGAACATCACATGGACAGTTCTTAGACAACCTCGACAGAACATCACATGGACAGTTCTTAGACAACCTTGACAGAACATCACAGGGACAGTTCTTAGACAACCTTGACAGAACATCACATGGACAGTTCTTAGACATGCTTGACAGAACATCACATGGACAGTTCTTAGACAACCTCGACAGAACATCACATGAACAGTTCTTAGACAACCTTGACAGAACATCACATGGACAGCTCTTAGACAACCCCGACAGAACATCACATGGGCAGTTCTTAGACAAACTCGACAGAATATCACATGAACAGTTCTTAGACCACCTTGACAGAACATCACATGGACAGCTCTTAGACAACCTCGACAGAACATCACATGAATAGCTCTTAGACAACCTCGACAGAACAATACATAGACAGCTCTTAGACAACCTCGACAGAACATTACATAGACAGCTCTTAGACAACCTCGACAGAACATTACATAGACAGCTCTTAGACAACCTCGACAGACACCACATGGACAGCTCTTAGACAACCTCGACAGACACCACATGGACAGCTCTTAGACAACCTCGACAGAACATCACATGGACAGTTCTTAGACAGCCTTGACAGAACATCACATGGACAGTTCTTAGACAAGCTTGACAGAACATCATATGGACAGTTCTTAGACAACCTCGACAGAACATCACTTGGAAAGTTCTTAGACAACCTCGACAGAACATTACATAGACAGCTCTTAGACAACCTCGACAGAACATCACATGGACAGTTCTTAAACAACCTCGACAGAACATCACATGAACAGCTCTTAGACAACTTTGACAGAACATCACATGAATAGCTCTTAGACAACCTCGACAGAACATCACATGAATAGCTCTTAGACAACCTAGACAGAATATCACATGAACAGCTCTTAGACAACCTTGACAGAACATTACATAGACAGCTCTTAGACAACCTCGACAGAACATTACATAGACACCGCTTAGACAACCTCGACAGAACATCACATAGACAGCTCTTAGACAACCTCGACAGACCCCCACATGCGACCATAGGGCAAGAGGAAACTGGGTGGGTAGAGAGTAACTTTGCAAGATGAATCAACAAAGAAGTGAAATTTTTGGTCTTCACAAATTACAAGATCTTTATCAAGCTCTATAAAACTAAAATAAGCGGAAACACAAATGCACCCCCCCCCCTTTGTGAGCCAAGACTTCAAAGGAAACTCAATAAACCAGTCAAAAATGTCTTCCTGAATGTTGTATTGGACTTTTATTGTTGGGTTGTATTTAAAGTGAAATATTTCATTATTATTTATTGTTTTAAAAACTAATATATTTGTTGCATAAAAACCCAACATCACTAAAATTCAGGGAGAGAAGTGTGTGTGTGTGTGTTTGTGTGTGTGTCTATGTGGGTATGTTTCTGTGAAAGAGAGAGACACATAGCCAGAGAGAGAGAGAGCGAGAGAGAGAGAGAGCAAGAGAGAGTGAAAGAGAGAGAGGGAGAGAGAGAGAGAGAGAGAGAGAGAGAGAGGGAGAGAGAGAGAGCTGTTGTTACCAAATTTCAAGTTTTTAAAAGGTATTTTGTTTATTATCTTCTTGATATAAATTCTAAATGTTTAAATTAAGACTTTCATTCAAGTTTTCGGGATGTTGGAAACCTAGAAAAAACAACAATCTTGAGACATGGCTGTTTATGTCTTTGATATGTCTTGAATTTTTCTTTAACAATCCGATGCGTTCCAATAAGTTTATGAAGTTAAAAAAAACAAGAAGAAAAAAAAGAACACGCATCAGATCAGAATTCTAAGCTAAAAATGACGTATTGTAAGAGATAAATAGATTTTAATCAAACTTTTTGATGCTCAACATTGTAATATACATGTACCATAAATACTATGAAAACTATTTGATTCCAAAGATTATATTCATAGCCTACAAGTCATCTGCTGGAATAAAAGATCGCGTCTTGCTACAGAAGCAAATGTTTTTTTTGGTTTTTTTTTTTTTAAAAGTCTCAGGAACTCATTTCCGGCATTGACAATTTCGGTGGACGCAAATAGAAGTGAAAGGAATTAATTTAAAAACAACAGAAAAGCCGAGTAGAGAAGTTTTTTTAGCCTTTCAGATATTTTAGACATGGCAAAGAAAGGCAAAACATACTGCAAGCAGGAAGACTGTTGTCTTCCTTTTTTATTAAAAACAACAAAAGAAACACATCGTTGATTATTTTTTATTTAGATTTGGGCTTATTGTCTAGTTGTGTATCATTCTCTTTAGAGTCGGGTTTATTGTCTAGTTGTGTATCATTCTCTTTAGATTCGGGTTTATTGTCTAGTTGTGTATCATTCTCTTTAGATTCGGGTTTAGTTTTTCTTAACGGACAGTTGGTATAGCAGGGAACGAGACTAATCGAGATATTTAAAATAAATGAAAATACCTATAAGTATGCATTATGTACTTTTCTGCAAACTTAACATGAAAGCCTCTAAATATTTAACTATGAGTTTTTCTGAAGAAAACGTCTGTTATTTCCTTCATAGGTTGTTGTCTCCAGTACAAGACACATCTATCTTTGACTGGACTGTCTCCTATATTACATGCAACACTCGAAAAGCGATAACAACGACTAAATAAAAACAACAAGAAAAACAACAACAACGTGTTTTTAGATCCAATTAGTCTTAAAGGCTTCTTAAAAAGTGCGGATACTTACATTTTTTAAAAAAGTAATACAATTTAAATCCCGAATTGAAACCTCTTTTTTTTTAAACATTGGAAATCAAGACTTTAAAGTGATAAGTCACATACACTCACTGAAACATGACTTTAAAGTGATAAGTCACATACACTCACTGAAACATGACTTTGTCACATACACTCACTGAAACATGACTTTAAAGTGATAAGTCACATACACTCACTGAAACATGACTTTAAAGTGATAAGTCACATACCCTCACAGGAATGAAAAGTAATCCATCATTTCTTGGTGCTACAAACAACAAGAGAAGACAACTCTCAACTTTTTATCTGTACTGAAGATTACCACGTGATTTGACAGTTGACATTTCCCAACAAAAGCGACACGTTTAAACAACGTGAGACCTTTTAAAGGTTACGAGAGTGTAGCTCCCCTTTTTGATAACTGGCGCTGTAAGAACACTCCAAGAGATTTGTGTAATTTTAAGGAGGGAAAGGGTACGTGACAGTTTCATTCACAATTTCTTGTCCATTGAGGGAAAAACTCCTGACTACTAAAAGTCTTCCTTTATACTTGCATTTCCATTTAGTATTTCCAGCATTTATTAATAGTATTATTATTTACACACGTTCTCTCAGCTGGTTTGTTGGACCTGCGTCATTCAATGAACGGCGACCTGCAGGTTTTGGAAATTGATGGTTTCGTAATGATCATAATATTACGAGTTTGGGGCCATCCATAAATGACGTCATGCACTCAAAAATTAAAAAAAGGGGGGNGGGAGGGTGTCACACTTTTTTTATCGATGCGTGACGAGCAGGGGGGGGGGAGGTGGGTTGAAGAAATGTGACGTCGCATCAAAAGAGCACCTTTAGATAAAACTTCCGTTGAAATATTTGCTCTCTTAAAATTTATTTTAATGACTTGCTTATTTTTTTAAAATCTAAAATCTTGCTTCTCAAAGTGCCGGTAGATAGGCCATCAGAGGCCGGTTGGCGTAAGTTATCAAGACATGACAATGTAATATAATTATAATCCTTAAGTTTGAGAACTCAAAAGAGAACGTATTAAATTGTTACCCTGCGTCGTTTGATGTTGACATCAAAGCATTTGTGATGTAACCTCAGCACCGTTTGGTTCTCTCACGGCAAAAGTCTGCGCACTTTTTTATGTGTGCGTTATCCCCCCCTCCACCCTAGACTCGAGGTCCTGCTCACATGACTCGGGTATTTGGTGGAGCGTCGTTAGCGCCCCCCCCCCGGAATCTGCAACTGGTGAGTTTTACAAGCATGACAAGTGTCTAAAATAGATCTGAAAAGGATAATGTGTAGATATTTTAAGTCAAAACGACACGGAATATCCATTTTTTTTTGGGGGGGGGGGGATCTATTTGATACAATTATATTGGCTTTTGGTCAGACGCACCTGGCCATTCTAGATATTATGATAAATGTGCACATTTGAAATTAGTCAAAGTATTCATTAAATTTATTGAATGCATCAAATTCTTGACATCGCAATTCGAGAGGAGCACACAATTTTTTTTTCTGAGCTCAGTTTTTAAGGCGTTAATCTTAAATATGAATAAAGGATATTTGATACATTCAAGTCATGTTGATCAAGATTCTTGTCACTCGTGTCAATATAAATGAATTTAGGGTGGATTTAGATGTCTTCGTATAGTAAATATGTAATAAATCTACATAGTTGTCAAATTTAAAAAATGCATTTTCTTGGAGCAGCCGGTTCAATAGTTGACATATGTTCCAATCGTACACGTTTACATGACGTATTTTAATAGATCTAATGGATTTTAGTGGATGTTACATGTCCCAAACGAGTCTGCATTACCCCCAAGAATTCTCTTTTAACCCCAGACGAGGTAATTTACCCCCGTTCGCCGACCTCTTTCTTACGGGACGCCAGTCGGTCAATTGAGGGTTTGAAAAAAATAACATTAAAAAAATATTATCCTTCCTCCATTGGTTTCTGCTTTCTTTGTTTGCGGCCACATTTACCAGATGCTGATTTTGTCCAGCCAGGAAATTATGAGAATCCTTTATCATCAATTGTCTGAGACGGATTCTCAGGATTCTCATACCGACATAAAGATAACTATAATTTATACTATTAATAGAGAAAGCATAACTTATAGTGACTTAAAGAAAACTTTAAAAAATAAAAAGAATCAATATACATAATTTACAGTGCATGTCCTGTCCGTCCGTCCTTTCGGTAACGCTACTGATTTTAGAAATCATTGCCCCAAATTACTACACCAAAAATTACTCTTTACGAACATCCACATAAAATTGATAAATTTGGAAATAAATGAATAAATTAAAAGGAAAGTTTTGTATTACATTTGTTTTTATTCTGATGTACATTCTTTTCAAAATTAATAGATTTCTGCTGAAATATATATATTTTGAAAACTTCAGTGATTTTTTGATGGGTGATACAATAGTAGAAATATATAAAACTAATCAAGATTTCTATTGAATATTAATTCTTCGTAACTGTTAAAGATTTCTTCTTAATTGTTAACATTTTAGGAAAATTTAATATTTAACAAAATACTTCCCCACACTAATAAAAAAAGTAGGGCTGCGGAAATTAACGATTAATTTCTCGATTTCTCGTTACAAATTTTAACGATTAAATATCGATTAAAATAATTTTAATCGATAAAAATTCTATTAAAATTAAATAAAATACTTATATTTTTTTTCAATTTGTTTTTAAAAATAATTGATAAACAATATAATGACCCAGATCGCAGGATCTGTATCGCCGAGGAACATAGTACAACAGTCAAAAGAAGTTAAAAAGTTTCAAAATTATATTTTCTTTGAATTTGAGACAGGGGAAATAACTCAATAAAACAAAAAATGTCAATTACCTGTTTTTGTTACTTCCCTCATTACATCTAATATACGTAGAATAAAATGTTCATTAATGCCTTATGATACAGCTGAAACATCTATTTTATGTAGAATAAAGTGTTCTTTGGAAGTTCAAATAAGCTAATCCGTGTAACGGTCATGGTATTATTGGAATTCGGGATGTTTAAAATAAAATGTGCTGCTTAAGGGAAGCGATATTTTGTGTTGTACGATGAATGTTGCAATCATGTGGTATTTGTAGTTTTATATCTCTGTTAACAATGGTACTTTGTGCAGAAATGTTGTACACGCTCATTTGTGTATCGTAAAAGTTTTCGTGTTATTTTCTGCGTTTACTTCTCTTACGTTTTCAAATTATAGGTTGTTTGTATTGTTTCAATAAGGGTAACATTGTGGTTATTGTTGTCTTTGAAATTTAGCTTTGAATGGCTGGCCAATTAGGACTATTAAGTATATTTAGCTGGTCAGTGGAAACCATTGTTTGAAACAGATAAGCTTCTTGACTTTGAAATCTGTGTGTACGTTGATAAAATGTAGTTATTTGGCAGAAAACCTGTTACACCAATACTAAAGAAAACCTGTTACACCAGTTCTAAAGAAAACCTGTTACGCCAGTACTAAAAGAAACCTGTAACATAAGTACTAAAGAAAACCTGTTACATCAGTACTAAAAGAAACCTGTTACATAAGTACTAAAGGAAACCTTTGACACCAGTACTAGAGGAAATCTTTCACATCAGTGTTAAATGAAACCTTTTACACCAGGGCCGGAGTAAACCTTTTACACCAGTGCCAGAGGAAAGCTTTTACACCAGTGCTATAAGAACCTTGCACTGTCCCTTTTGTTTCAGATGTATTGCAGTTTTTTTAAAAACTTAAATAATTAATTCATCATTTATGTAAACGCAGATAATCAGTCATGCAAACGAACACATTGGAAAAATGGATGCGTCTCTTGGGCTTTACGAAAATTTGAACAGTGAGCAGAGAATACACATAAACATAAACGCAGTGTAGAATATTCCTTCCCAAAAAATGCTTAAATCCCGTTCTCGCGCTCACTCTCGGTCGTGAGAAGCTTCAGTTGATTTTTCTCCGTCTCATTTACTTGGAGCTGCGTCGCCGGCCGAGACCTGCGCTGCTCCCTGCGTTTGTTCGTCCGCTGCTTGTAGCAGCCAAGGACGTCGTATTTGTGCGGGAGACGTCCGGAGACGAAGAGATAGTTCGTCGCAAGGGAGAATACGACGATGCACAGCATGCCCAGGAGCATGCAGAAAGTCCTGAAGGGAAACAACTGGTGCTGGGTCTCCTCTTTGAAGTACGGGAACTTGAGTGCGGCCGGGAGGTTGAGCACGGGCTCGCCGCACATCAGCCGCAGGGTCATGGAGACCACGAAGCCGACCAGGCAGCCGTAGCTGTTGGAGCCGGGCATCCACAGGACGAGCGTGAGCTGAGGGAAGAGGACGACGTACATGAGGTCCGAGCACAGGACGTACAGGCCGTAGATGGTGGTGGAGAAGATGGCGATGGTCGTGCCCAGGGCGCCCACGACAACGATGCTGACACGCAGGACCCAGATCAGCTCCTTCTCACTGGCCTGTGGGAGACACAAGGAGATAATGGGCAAGATAAGGAGCGATAGGTGTAAGGAGTTTGACTAGAGGCCAGAGGCGCTACTATGTTAAGTAATGAGCTATTTACCCGAAGAAAATATAAAGTAGACATAGACATTGAGAAGATGAAATTGAATTATAACGCTCTGGGCTCTCTGGTCCCATCTAATCTTAAAAGACATTAATATAAAGCACGACTACAGCTGACATGGTATCTGAAAACTCTTCTCCACGTTTGCTCATAAAAGTCTACGTTCGTTAGTAATGCTCTACTCCAGATCTGAATGATTTGTGTTGTAGATTTGAAAGATTTAAAGTATCAACTGTTAAGATCCTCAAAGACAAAGAAAGATTTAAACAACCGCACAGCTTTATTTTAAAATCGATCTATTCCATACCTAGCCTTACGTGATATATTTTTGATTGCAAAACATAGTATTTTATATTAAATATTATAACAATGTTACAAAAATGGGTAAGCTAATCGGAGTATTTCTTTAAACCCAGAAAAGTATCAACTGTTAAGATCCTCTAAGAAAAAGAAAGATATAAATGGAAAGGACTTCATTCATGGAAAACAGCTATTCAAAACTAAATTTTTAAAGTCTTTGTAGTAGAAATAAATTGAAAATAAACAACCGAACTTTTAATATCTAACAAAAATTAAGTTTTAAAAAGAGCTGCTTCAAATGTAATAATAACAGAAAACTAAATGCTGCCTTTAATTAGTGGGATCATCTACCAAAGAAATTATATAAAAATTAAAACAATTTTTAAAAAAAAGACATTTAACTACTGATTGTTATTCAGAACTGACAAGAGTAAATCCAATATTTAACTCTGATAAACATAGAAACTCTAGAGGATAGAAAAAAGTGTAAAGTAGCAACAATATCCAAGACAGTAAATTCTAACTTTGAAATACAACCCAACAACAAACTAATAAAACACTCAGATGGGCATACTGATAACATGACTTAAACTTGTTTTCGCAAGTAGAAACACGTACAACTTCTTATTCTTCCCATTTGACATACGGGTGTGGACAAGGTTTCCTCATCAAGCCAGGAAAACCTGTGTTCAAAACTCTAATAAAAATTAAAGATTAGACATAAAACATGGAAAAGCATATGACGCAATAATCTTCTCTACAGGAGCAGCTTCAGTACTGTATGAGATAAGATCATCAATAAATTAAAATAATTGTCAAATGCTTCAATACCGCTTCCATAAAGCAACCCGCTGCAGCATCCTTTTTCATCCACCTAACCGTTCTAACCAACCTCCCACCCCTCCCCATCTCCTTCCAACTTTTAAGGCCCCTCTCCCTCCCTCCCCTCCCATCCTTTCCAGCCCTTGTACCTGAGGGCGGATGATGTCGGCGTAGATGTTCTTGGCAAAGACCGAGCTGGACGAGAGGATGCAAGAGTCGGCAGACGACATCACAGCCGCCGAGATGGCCCCGATTCCGATGATGGCCACCGGAAGCGGCGTCAGGAAGTTCAGGGTCAAGGGCAGTATGAAGCTCTTCATGTTGGACGGGATGGGGATGGGACCATCGTAGTCTGTGGCGTTCCAATCTGTCGATGAGGGGAAGTAAAAATGTAGAATAGACAAGGGGAGGGAACTCAAAGAAAAAAAATAACAATAAATAATTGTTACGATATTGGGACGATACAGTCAGACATAAATATTTACTTTTCATTAATGTTTAACATAGGCACATATCTAAGCTGTAATGTGCAGATACAATAAAATTAACATATCTTTTAAAGGAGTTGTTCTTTCTCAGCATTAAGGTGGAATATATTATTTTTTTATATTTCTAATATAATTTTATGGCTTTCTAATTAAAGTATTTGCTTATTCTATCTTCCCTAACTTGTGTCCATTGAAAGAGTTTATAAAATGGAAATTTTAGTTTTAAAAGTAGAAAAAAAAGCAAACATAAATACATATTATAATTTAATATTAACAATAAAATTTATTTTTGTTTTCAAAATACACATTGACCAAAAATTATATTGAAAAAAAAGGAACAAAGTTTTGTAAACATGTAAATTATTTGAAAACATAACTACTTCAGAGAAAAATTTAAAAAAGAAAATGTTTATAAAAAAATCAGCCAAAAGACATTAAAAACCAAAGCCCGAAAACCTAATAAATAACAAAAAGAATAATACCTCACAAACCATTGACAAATAATGGCCGCTGTCATGAGCATAATAGAATAATTTCAACGAAGCTATGATTAATGATGTGATTCTGTGCTAATTTTAACCAAAGACCAAAAGGAACCAAGAAATTGTATTTCCATCCAACGTACCCGCAGCCGAGCCGGCAATTCCCATAAGAACAGGAGGTATCGCCAGTGATAAACTAAAGAATCCGGCCAGAAAAGCCGACCACTTGGCCACACTAACACTCCGACAGGCCAGGGACCTCTGGAACAGTGTCTGAAACAGTAAATTTGATTGGGTATTAGACGTGAAATTTGATCATTAAGCCTTAACCGTAAACTAATATAAATTATTATTTTATATATTACATTTAAAACTTAAATACCATTTAACTTTCACTGCACACTACCTTCCCACTAAGTCCGACCCATATAGATCACATAACTATCTGAGTACACTAAGTATCACTGGCCACCAAGTCTGAATCATATAGAACACTGAACTATCATAGGACGCCGTCAACTATCGCTGGTCAAGAACTTAATTAAGCTTTAAACAACCAGTAAAGCTTTCCCTTCTGTTTTGCTATATTGCACCCATGTACCTTAAACCGACCAGTGAAGTTTTCCTTTCTATTGTGCTATATTGCAACCTTGTACCTTAAACAAACCAGTTAAGTTTTCCTTTCAAATGTGCTATATTTCACCCGCCTTAAACCAACCAGTGAAGTTTTCCTTTCTATTGTGCTATATTGCACCCATGCACCTTAAACCAACCAGTAGAGTTTTTCTTTCTATTGTGCTATATTGCACCCGTCTTAAACCAACCAGCGAAGTGTTGCCCCCCCCCCCCAATTGTGCTAGGTTGCACTCACCTGCCACGGTATTCCGCCCATGATACACAAGAGGTAGACATCGATGAAGGATCCAATGTCCGATGTCTGCACGTGCCCCAGCCACGTCCCTGCCACCGTGGACAAGTCCACCGACGGATGTGTCATGGAGAACGGACAGGCTATGACCTGGGAAACGGTTAAAGTTAAAGAGTCTTTAAATGTCCGGAACGTGGAAGGCAAAACAAAATACGTCCGATGCTTTTTAAGTTCAGACGTCACACAAATTTGCCCTGTGACTCACAGAGCACAGTCTATTGTCATATTCTTCACAGTTTCCCGCTCGACAAAACAACACGAGAGATGTAAAATATCTTATTTATGAGAACAAAAAATTTAATGTTTGAGTCAGTCTATTTGTGTTAAATACGTCATCAAACTGGGAATGATTGGAGAGGGCTGGGGTGGAGGGTTACTGGAAAAAAAATGAATTTCGGTGAACATTTCACGTCATTAATTTTATTGTTTTCTAGTTTAAATTATTTTTTATATACCTATAACAATCTTCTAACTAAAAGGCCTTCAAATTTTGGGAGTGTTTTTGAACGTTATTTTGTCTTTATAAAAATGATTACCAGTCCTATAGCAATGAAGAATAGTTGTATGACGTCAGTGTAAGCGACAGAGTAGAGACCGCCGAAAAAGGTGTAGATGATGGCTACAGCAGCAGACACGATGATGGAGATGGTGGGGTCCAAGTCCAGTATGATGGAAATGGTAGCACCTGAGGATTTCGGAGGATGGGTGGAATTTAGAAAATATAAATATTTTTTTTTTTTAAAATCCAGTCAAATTCTACAATTCCAAACAATTAAACATGTACAGAACATACGTAATAATTAAGTCGGTTTAAAGAGAAAGCAAAAGATATTCTAAATGAAAATTCCAAATTAGAACTGTATTCAATTTGATTGTTTCCATTTAAAGAGCTCATCTTCATTAAAACAGAACCAAAATGTTGTTATTCTAGCTAAATTGATTTTAAGGTTATAAATTTTTAAAAATTCCAAAATGGCCGACATCACTAACAGTGTAAAAGATTGTTTTTGACACCCTGCAACTTTCGAAATATCATTTTAGGAGCTTTCAAACTTTTTAATCTGACAGACACATATAACAATCTCAATTTTTTTCACTTCTGTCACAATATTTTAAATATAATATTTTTTTCTTTTTAAAATGAGCTGAATCACGATTTGATGAAAACATAAAAAGGGAGACAAAAAAGTCAATTTTTCTTAATTTTCACAGAAAAAAAAAAAAAAAGTAAAAAAAAAAAGTCAGAAACATAATTTTAAATTCCCATTAAAGACAATTCAAAGCTCTTTTTCAATAAATTAAGACTAAAATAAACTACGATTTTTAGAATTGTGTAGAAGGAGCGTCTGTAACAGATAAGAGAAGAAGATATGGTCACAAAATTAAGAAATTTGAAGAATTTATAAAAAATCATAACATATTGACCAAGTAATATATCAAAGTCAAAATTTTGCCTCGTTGTCTCATTGTTTTACATGATATTCATTTTAATAGAAAATTTACAAACTTATTATAAAATCGACACATAATGCTTCCCCCCCCCTCGCCTCCATAAAAATAACACCAAAAAAATAAAAAAAACTAATAACAACATTACCTTAAAACCTATATTTGATAAATACAAAAATGATAAATATAGTTTACAGAGCTGCAAATCAGTGCTGCTTTCATATTTTAATTACTTTAACCTAACATGTCAATTAATTATAAGTCTGATGCCTAATTAGCACGGGTATGTGTAATTTTCTAGCGCTGTGCTAGATTTAAAAAAAAAATTACTAAGAAACTAGTTTATTTCAGTAGCGCTGTAAAGCTAAAATATAGAACAGCCAAAGAGTAAGCTACTAAGTATGTGATTAAAATAAAACGTTGAGATCCTAGGAAATTAGTTAACATTTCAAAGATGTGTCACGCTTTGAACTTTTATAGTGATTAACAGATGCTGTTTGGTGGCGCCACTCTGGCCGTCTCTCTCTCTCTCTCTCTCTCTCTCTCTCTCTCTCCCTCCCTCCTTCTCTCCATCTCTAAAATCTTGGCGTAGCGAGCCTTAATCTGGTGCCTTCAGGAGAGATACGAATTTATTTTCACTCCATCTTACAAGGAAAATTTTTAATGGTTCGAAAAGAAGCAAACATTAGTGGCACCCTGGGCAGATCACGTTCTCTACTCGCCCCCCGGGTCCAATCCATGAGACAAGTACATCTATAGGATAGTGAGACAGACTTACGGCTTAAATAAATGAGAAAGCCTGCTCTGTAATAATAATGTGAATTTTGGAATAGATTGAGAACTTAAAAAGATCATTTTTAAACAAGATTTCTTTCCCTTCTAATAACATAAAATAATACTAATGGAAACCTCCAAAGATCAAATAAAGCCTTTTTATTTTGCTTTCCTGGAAGAAAAAAAAAACTAATTAAAAATAACAAAGTGTCAAATGGAGTATTCGTTTCAAAGAATGTTACAAGTTACACTCAGATTTTCTGATTGGAGTTTTTCGTTGTATTACTAAGAAACATGTGGCTTGTCGAATGTAACAGCTGACTTCTAATCATCTCCCTTGAGATATCTGATTAATGGAGCTGATGTGTATGGAAAGGCGTGGGGGGAGGGGGGGGTCCTCGAAGTTTGTTTACAATTTTTAATAAAATTTTAAAATAAAAAAAATTAAAAAACAACAGCATTTAATTTTTTATATAAAAAATAAATATAAACTGAAAAATGTACTTAGGCCTCGAAAAAAAAGCTTTTTGAAAATGGTATGTACATATATTTTTCAAATGCCGTATTTTCTATCAGTTCATGTAAATGTCACTGTAAATGTATACATTGTTATTTAATGTAAAGGGGTCAATGGAATGAACTTCATTTCAAACACATGATTCACGCACGTTAAATACAAGACGTGCATGGGGTTCATATCTATGTTTTTATATTAAGTGCATGGATATTTTATGTGAAGTTCTGTGAGCCAAGCAACTTTCTGGGGTTACATCTACACTTATAAAAAGCGAAGCCCTGACTAACTCACTCACAGACTCATTGCTAATTCTCCAACTTCCCGTGTAGATAGAAGCATGAACATTTTGGGAATTTGCTGAGTATACTCTTAAGACGCTAATTTTAAAATTCCCACTCCCTTGGGGGCCGGAGCCCTAAAAATGTTTTTTTCTTATATGGGTATATATAACTGAAGCAAAGTTAATTCTCGATCTTCCCGCTCATGTAGAAGCATGAAACTTTGGAAAGTTGTTGAGTACACTCCTGCAATTGTAACCGGCAAAAACAATATTTAAACCATCATTCCCGGGGGGGGGGGGCACACATTTAGTATTTTTTCTAATATAAAAACTGACTCATCACTAATACTCCAATTTCCCGAGTAGGTAGGAGCATGAATCATTGGGAAGTTGTTAAGTACACTCCTGCGATGGTAACAGGCGAAAAAAAATCACTCACTGGGGGCCCGGGGGCCACATGCATTTTCCCCCTAATATGAGCTATATAAAACAGACTCGTCATTAAATCTCCAAGCTCCTGTGTAGCTAGGAGCATGAAACTTTGGGAAGTTGTTGATCACACTCTCACAACAGTATTTGGCACAAAAAAAATGTTGTAGAGAACCTGGGTTTTCTTGTGGTTAGTGTTTCGACTTCTTTCACTCTCATCTTCACACTGTACACACTCTTGGTTACAACTTGTTCAAACACCAACTTCAAGACTGATGTACACATACATTCTGTTTAATCCCTTACTTCTTTAATTATGGTTACTCTAACACTTGTCCCTATTTCAGAGTGTGTCCCTATCTGTCTGTGTTCCTATCTCCCTCTGTCTAATTGAGTTTCTCGTTCTCATCAATGTGTCCTTTCTAATACTCGTAGGTCTCCGCCCCCAAATTCCCATTGTCCGAAAGTCAACTGTCAATCATCTAGAACCACCCCTTACCTATTCCTTCACCATCCAGGCCAGGTAACCCGTGCGTTCATCTACACAGTTACGGCCCAAGATCACACCTCGGCCAGTCCCTCGACTAGATGTCTGGTCAGTGGTCAGTTGCCGTCTACATCAAAGGACCCATGGTGGTTCCATGCCGCGCCCGACCATTGATTTCCCCCCAAATAACATTTCGAGCCAGAACGTCACATTTCGCACATCAGGTCTACTGACCCTCTGGACTCGTCCCCATTCTGCTTCAAAGCCGTCTCTCTGACCGCCGACCAACCACCCTCTGGGCTTCCACATAATTAAGGAATATTAACCATTTGATTTGGTTTCTGGCATTAAAAGTTTTAAAAAACACCACTTATTAGGGGCTGTGGGCCCGTAATGCCATTTTTAAACATGAGTAATATAAAATATATTTTAAACAGTGGCTACTGGGTTTATGGATGAATTATTGACCATATTAGATATAACAAAATTAAAATTCTATAGGGTAATGAACTCCTAACGTCTGTTCCTCTGAGCCCGGGGACCTAATTAATTTTGTGTAGCCTTTTAAAGCTTTTTTCTCATTATATTTTAAACAATTAAAATAAAAATAGACTCGTATCTCCATAATGACCTAGATTGAAATCTGCAGGCCTTATGGGGTACGCACATCTTTCACCCATTTTCTACTGTCACCTTTTATGTAATATTATTCACCACCTGATTTTACACGACCTAAACAAATATTGACAAACCAGTTTAGGGGCCGTCCATAAAGACAGTCACGCTCCAGAGGGGGGAAGGGGGTGTAAGAAAGTGTGACAGTTTGTGACAGAGGGGAGGGGGTGTCCGCCATGTGTGACGTTACAGTGTTTTATATTAAATTTTATTTATTTTGTTAATAACAAATATATTTTTGTTTGAAAGTGTGACGCACTTTGGGGGTGGGGGGTCCCAGGATTTGTGACAGTTTGTGATAGGGGTGAGGGGGGGGGTAAAAATAATCAAAAATAGCGTGACGTATTTTATGGAGTGCCCCTTATCCATCTCGATCCAGATTGAAATCAATTGGTGTTTAGGATTGGTGTTACGCGTGTTCTCAACGTTAAACTGAAATCCTTATTTTCCGCTGCAAAGCGCGGGTAATGTGCTAGTTACTATATAAATTATCAAATTATTATTATTATTATTAAATATGACTCCATTTTTTTTAGATCAATTCTTTACGAACGAGAGGGATCTCTCACAACACTACCCCTCACCACCCCAACTCCTGTGACAGGCATTCTCTGTGTATCAAGTTCTGCCGTTCTTTACAAAAAATCAGGTTAGTGAAGAGGTGATGGGGAATCTAAGCGGGGAAAGATCTGGAAATCGCTTTTGTCATCTTGCTATCACCCCACCCCCTCTAAAAAAACTATCAGGAAAGGTATTTCTTGCTGCGGTTAATTCGCAGCAAAGTGCGCAAAACGCTGTCGTGGCGTGACGCGTAAACACATCTGGAAATGAAGGCAATCCATCTGGGTATAGAGTCAGCATGTCATAGAGCTGGGTTCATAAAAGTGGGGTGCTACAGCCTAATGTCGTTCTTTGAACTGATAGGTAATGAGTGTTGCCCGATGAAACAATGGAAGCATCGGATGCCAGGCTAGTGGGGCCGTAAGTGTAAGGCGGTTGTTTCAGAACACAGAGGCGTTCAAATCACTGGAGATATTCAGGACACGCGGGGAAATAAGTACACAGAGGTGCAATGAGTGCACACGATGATTGAGTGCACATGATGCATTGAGTACACAAGATGTATAAATAACTCAATCTGTGTTCACCAAAAGCTGAAGAAGAGTTGGGAGGGGAATTTACAGCTCGGTGGTGGGGGTGTGGGAGGTACACGACTAGACTGGTCATTAAAGGAGGCTCATATATAAATGTCACTTGACCACCATGAAATACGTGTCCTACAATATGACAATGAAAACAAAACAGGGTAAAAAATCGGCTTGAACAATTTTCTCCATCGTCTAAGACTTTAAACCCATCTGCTCTGCATGAAACATTCAACACAACAACAACAATCTCATAGACGCAGAATGTTGACCGTGGGCCCCAAAGAAAACAGAGAAAGAATAAACATGATTTTGCAAGACAAAGAGCCAGAGAGCCACCCCCTTGAGGCAACTTCTCATGAGCGGCCCTATAGGAATGGGGAGTTGGGGGAGGGGCGTTGGAGCCACACAAGGGATGTCTGAAAGAAACACTGAATGGCTGCACGGTAAGTGTATTTGTGCACATTAAGACGTTTTTATTGTTCGATGATACGATGAAATGGAAACGACAAGAGAAACAACAAAACTATTTTTAAAAAAAAACATTGGAAAAAAAGCACACATACACAAGAGAGATTGATGGACTCTTACCTAGGGCGGAGAGCACAGCGGCTGCCCAGAAGATGTCCCCCAGCATCTGAGGGATGAACAGAATGGCCCCGACACGTCTGCCGTATTTCAGCTGAAAGGGGTCGAACATCGTGATGTAGTTTTCTCGTCTCATCTTGGGCACGAAACAAAAAGCTCCTAGAGTGGGTGGACGGGGGCGGGATGGGGGATGGGGGGAGTGATTTCGTTGACACGTTAAAATCAAATGAAATTATTCTGTGAGCACAATGTTGTAAACATGTGGTAAAATTATGATTAAAATAATAACAAAAAATCCAGCAACAAGGAACGCAGGATGAACTGCTCATGCTGTGACGTTTCTTTAGCCGCAGATCAGAACAGATTCATTTCTTGCTAAAAAAGAACAATACCGATCCTCCAACCCTCCGCCCCCCATTCTTTTGTTTACCAGCTCCAGAAACACATGCCGGGCACATTTCTTCCTTATGGTGGTTCACGGTGCGCACGTCAGAGCGTTGGCACCTAGTGCACAACTCTAGTTTCTGTTTGATAACTAATCGGTCGTCAACCTTGCTCTACCCATTACTTTAGCCATGCGACTCATTTCCCTCAACATTGTTACAGATGAAATAAAAGAATGATGCACTGTATCATTTTTCAGCAGATTAAAACATTATTCTGAGCATGAGCAGAGAATGGCATATTTTTTAGCACATATATAAGCTATTAACATTATTACTTCTTCACAAATTTGCCAGCTATAGAGCTCGGTGAAAACGTTGAAAGACAAAACTATATGTTAGAGAAAAGAAGTTAGTGTACATGAATCTTTAAATATTTTATTATTATTATTTTTTTTTTTTACTGTGAATGTCTTGACCAACAATCGTTTTGAATGGAGAATCAATTTTGTCATTGGGGATAGAAAGACGTGTTTTATTTTCTTTCTGAGTACTTTGGTATAGATTAACCTTTTAAATACCTCCCGCAATTCAAATGACACCACGCCAACTATATAATAGGTTACTTAAGGTTTGAATATTTTATTCTGATATATTTGTTGTATTCTGTTTGCAGAGTTCAGTCTCTGTAATTATCTCTCTTGTGTGCTCTGGTAAATGTTTGGAGGCCAACGTGATTTCTGTTAGGAGGCCAAAGAGAGTTCTGTTAGGAGGTCAAAGAGAGTTCTGTTAGGAGGTCAAAGAGAGTTCTGTTAGGAGGCCAAATAGAGTTCTGTTAGGAGGTCAAAGAGAGTTCTGCTAGGAGGTCAAAGAGAGTTCAGTTAGGAGGTCAAAGAGAGTTCTGTTAGGAGGTAAAAGAGAGTTCTGTTAGGAGGCCAAAGTGTGTTCTGTTAGGTGGCCAAAGTGAGTTTTTTTAGGAGGCCAAAGTGAGTTTTTTAGGAGGCCAAAGTGAGTTCTGTTAGGTCAAAGAGAGTTCTGTTAGGAGGTCAAAGAGAGTTCTGTTAGGAGGTCAAAGAGAGTTCTGTTAGGAGGTCAAAGAGAGTTCTGTTAGGAGGTAAAAGAGAGTTCTGTTAGGAGGCCAAAGTGTGTTCTGTTAGGTGGCTAAAGTGAGTTTTTTTTTAGGCCAAAGTTAGTTTTTTTAGGAGGCCAAAGTGAGTTTTTTAGGAGGCCAAAGTGATTTCTGTTAGGAGGTCAAAGAGAGTTCTGTTAGGAGGTCAAAGAGAGTTCTGTTAGGAGGTCAAAGAGAGTTCTGTTAGGAGGCCAAAGAGATTTCTGTTAGGAGGTAAAAGAGAGTTCTGTTAGGATGCCAAAGAGAGTTCTGTTAGGATGGCAAAGATAGTTCTGTTAGGAGGCCAAAGAGAGTTCTGTTAGGATGCCAAAGAGAGTTCTGTTAGGAGGTCAAAGAGAGTTCTGTTTGGAGGCCAACGTGAGTTCTGTTAGGAGGTAAAAGAAAGTTCTGTTAGGAGGCCAAAGTGAGTTCTGTTTCGAGGCCAACGTGATTTCTGTTAGGAGGCCAACGTGAGTTCTGTTTCGATGCCAACGTGAGTTCTGTTAGGAGGCCAACGTGAGTTCTGTTTCGAGGCCAACGTGAGTTCTGTTTCGAGGCCAACGTGAGTTCTGTTAGGAGGCCAACGTGAGTTCTGTTTGGAGGCCAACGTGAGTTCTGTTAGGAGGCCAACGTGAGTTCTGTTTGGAGGCCAACGTGAGTTCTGTTAGGAGGCCAAAGTGATTTCTGTTTGGAGGCCAACGTGATTTCTGTTTGGAGGCCAACGTGATTTCTGTTTGGAGATGTCCCTGCGCCCCCCATAACAGAGCTTATGAATACTACGTTAAAATAAATGACGTATAAGCAGTAATTCCCCCCCCCCCTGCAAATTCAAGTTACCTATAATCTCTTGCCCAGCTAAACAGTTACCTATAATCTCTGCACCAAACTAAAATGTTACCTATAATGAGTGACAGGCAATATCCTAAAGGCGCTTGGGTCCAAAGAACTCCGTAGTAGGCTGCGTTTTCTGCCGATCCGTTGATGTAACCGCCTCCCACCATTGTGGCTGTCATGACATTGATATAAGTTATTAGTTATTATGTATGAACCTATTCTAATGTGACAAAGGTAAATAACAATCTTTATTTTAGCAGTAAAGAAATTTATCACTACACTAATGTTGTATATGTAAAATATATATAAATATTAATTGAGTCTCGAGTCTCGAGTCATTAGCTGATATAAAAAGATCAGTGCTATCACAATGTTCTTACACTATGTTTTAAATTACTCTTTAAAAAAAATTGACCTAGGTACTATTTATCTAGTACAGCGGTTCATAACATGTGGGTCACGTCGGGTTTTCTGGTGGTCGCCAACTGTCGACTAAAAAAGTATTCACTTATAAGTGGCCGTCTATAAATGACGTCATGCGATTTTGGCTGATTTTAACCCCCCCACCCTCACTCCGCCCCTCATCATTCTTCGTCACAAAAACTTAGACCCCCCTATTCCAATATGACGTCACAAAGCTTTGCTCCCCCCCCCTTAAAATTGGTATTTTCTATTTTAAAATGAGCTTGTTTCATATCATGTTACTGTCATTTTAGTATGTATTTAGTGCAAGGCTGCACTCTAATATCGTAAGACGCTTGAATCCATGTAAAACGTCTGAAAATAAATTATAAGAAATCGAATACTTAAATGGAACTTTTATTTAAATTATCATGTTTTGACGTGACGTCACAATTCTTAAATTCCCGCTCCCCCTTGCCACACATCGTCATAAATGTGTGGACCCCGTTCCCCCTAGGTGCGTGACGTCATTTATGGACGGCCCCCTAATACTTTGCTCTATTTTGTAAAAACTTTAATGAAAATTACTTATTTAAATTTCATGGGGGTCGCGGGGCACATGGCTTTTATAAAAGGGGTGGCTACCCCAAAAAGGTGTGAAACCACTGATATAGTAAAATTTGTGTATAACAAACTGTTGTACCTCAAACATTAATTCACAATCCAACCTGACAGTCTAATTACACCACTCCCATTCTCTAACCCCTACATTCCTTAATCTACGTGTTCCCCACATATGATATATGGGTCGCGACCTCCATGGGGATCACGTGTGTTTTTTCGGNGGGGGGGGGGAAGTGGTAGTTTATTTTTAATGGTGTTTTGAGTCGATATGCTGTGAATCATGTCTTTTAAATGAAAGATGAAATCAAGTTGCTCCTGGACGTGCAAGGGTGGCATGGGCTTATGGTATAATTTGAAGACAAAGCTTGGTTGAAAAGAGGAGCATATTTAGTAGATACGTTAGAGCAGCAAAATAGGCTTAACCTGAAACTTTCGGGGAAAGGAAGCGAATTTATAGCATTTTACGATATCCTCGGGGCATTTTTAATCCAAGTTTCAAACTTGATGAAGCAAAATAAATCTTAGAAACATTGCCATGTTTGAATAACTCTGTAGTAAGGTAGATAAATCTGAACAGGAAATAAATGAGCACTTGAAAAGAGATCACTGGGTCTCTCGAAATACTTGGAAAAGAATATCAGCGATACTTTATTGAGCTGGGATTAAAAGAAACTACACGGACATAAAATCTAATCTCAGCTTCCTTTGATATAGCCAGTATTCTAAAAATAAATTCTATTTTTTTTTTTCGGATTGATTCTGTTACGTCGTTGTCTGGGTTATTTGTTATGACCAAAAGGACAGGTCAACTCAAGGTATAACACCAACACTATTGAACATCTATAACTTTATTAACAGCATGTCGAAAGTTCCTCCATTTACAAACACGACCGTTCTCTCGCTCACAACCACTGCCTTCCCACTACGTCACGCTCACACTATGACGTCATCCTCTTTCATACCGTGCGCACCGCACCAAACACAAGTAAAAACATTGCAATGTCAGGGAAAACCCAATAACTCTATAATGTTTCCCTGACAGATTCCTCGGCTCGTAACTTGCTTTCTCACACACTTTTGGTGTGGTATGTATCATTCATGCCCAATGTGACGATGATTGCTTTTCAGCAGTTCAATTTGTGTCTATATATCTCAACAAGAGTGGATTTTTCAACCATTCTTTGTTAAAAAAAACAAACAAACAAAAGAAATAAAATTAAACTAGATGCGGCCCGTGGCGTAGCATACGCAGCAGATTTGCTCATAAATAGTGCAAAGAAATTAAGTGGGGGGGGGGGAGAATAGACAAATACTACATCACGAAGACATCAGGACAACGCGAATGAACAACCGTGTTGCGAAGTCATGTGTAAAAAGAAAGTGGGGGTTAATCCGAAGAATCTCGACCATGACGTCACGGTCATTACCGGCGGCCATCTTTGTTGTTATGGCACGTCCTTAAAAATGCTAAAGTTAAAATTCTATACCTAACCCTAACCCTAAAAAAGTGAATGGAAAAGACGTAAACAGGTAAGGGTTAGCCTGACAGGACGTATCAAAACAGCGTACCTTTCGGCAAAGAGCCTTTTTCAACGGACATACAATACACAAATAAAACGAATATAAAAAATAAAAAATAAAAACTTAGCTGCGGTGAAATCCAAAGAGTCAATGAAAGACTGACCACCCTATGACAGTAAAGATTGACACCATATGACAGTAAAGACTGACCATCCTAAGAAAGTTAAGAATGACCACTCTATGACAGTAACGATTAACCACTCTATGACAGTAAAGACTAACAACCTTAGTCTGTAAAATCTGACCACCCTATGTAAGTAAAGACTGACCACCAAATGTCAGTAAAGACTGACCACCCTATGACAATAAAGACTGGCCACCAAATGACAGTAAAAACTGACCACCAAATGACGGGTAAAGACTGACCATCCTATGACAGTAAAGACTGACCACACTATGACAGTAAAGACTGACCACACAATGAAAGTAAAGTCTGACCACCCATTAACAGTAAATACTGACCACTGACCACCCTATGCCATGTACCTGTGACCGTGAAGACCGAGACGAAGAGTCCTAGACTCCGGTCAGCCACCAGCACTGACTCATTGGACGTGCTCCGGGATGTCTTCCTCCCGGCGATGACCCCGATGATGAGGATGGCCAGGTAGAAGACCACAACAGCGACCAGGCCTGGGATGTTGACCGTCATGTTGACCTCATAGACCTCGGGACCTCACAACCCCAGAGTCACCGTAGTGTTCCCACTAGATAAACATTGGAAAACAAACTTTTTAAAAACTGTTTCTTCGAATTTAAATGCAAAAGAAAGAATTTTCTAGCATATATCTATTTGTTTTACGCAATGGGTTTTATCAATAGACATGCATTTTTGTGGTGTTTGTAGTTTGAAAACGTAATTAAAAATTTCTTTTAAATTAAAAAAAAAAGAAATCATGACCATAAAAGTAAAGTAAAAATAAGTAAAGTCCTCTCTTCAGACCATGATGGCGAGTGAGGTAGCGGTGTTCTCAGGTTTTTATTATTCACAGCATACCGAGGGACTGTGTGGCTAACCCCCTATGACAGCCACCTTTAGTTTCCACAACCTATTTCAGATACCCATTTGAAGCTAAGTGAGCCAGGACCTTGCCAACACCGAGACTCGAGCAATGACTCCCTTTAAGCTGCGGTCAAATAGTGCACACAAAATGTAGGCTGCGCCACTTTGCACACGAAATTTTTAAACTTTGCACACGAAGCTTAGAGGGAACATTGGACTCGAGCCCATGACTCTCGGTACGACAGCCAAGTTCGTTACCGCTCCACCAGCGTGTCCCCTATTCTTTCATAGAAGACACTTTAAAATTGTAATATTTTCTATCACTTAATGAACGACAGTTATTTTTTTTTTTTAAATTACTTCATGCTTCCCCTTATATTCAGAGGAGAATATTGCGCTGTAAATACAATGGCGGCTAGAAGTGCCCTGTCATGATAGCGGCGGCGATGCTTATGTTTGAGACTCACCCGGGGCCCGGGGGGGGGGGAGTGAGGTAGTTCACAATGCGTCCCTGGATTCACGGCGACTACCACACAATCGATTTTTAATGATTTTAACAAAGAGCATATAGCTTCTTTCTATTCACAAGAACAAACGCATAAACTTTATCTCTTTCTTCCCACCTGGCCCCCGGGCGAGGGACGCGTTGCCTGGACAAGAAAGGCAAACAATCAACGATCAAAACGCTATCATAAAAATGCAAGATTAGACCTAACCAATGGACAAGTTTACGACTCAAAAATCTCCTATATAGAAGAGGCGTATATAAAAAAGATCTATGGTAGTCTTGAATTCAGCATCCCCACGCCATTAAAAATTACCCCCTGGGTGCGCCACCTTAATTTCCTGTTCTTCCTACGTTCCCATACCACCAAAAACGAACAACCGGCAACCCTCACGCATTGTCTGGCTAGGCTCAGAATCTAATATTTCCGGAAATGGCGCGTGGCGGAAGTGCCGAATCCATTTTCAAAAAACCTAAACTGGATTCAACAAGATGTTTCTAAAAAAAAAAAAAAGAAAATTGCCGGGGCGAGCTGAGGGTATTAAAGACAAGAGGAGAGTTTTCCTTTGGTGTTAATTCTTTTCTTTCTTTAGATACAAATAAACGAGCCTGACAGGAGTTAACAAGTAAAACTTATTAAGAAAAGGGCCCTGTGGTCCAGTTAGCTCTGAATGGGTACCTAAAGCTAGAAAGGGAAATGAAGGCGGCTGGGTATTGCGTGGAACCCTCATAGCTGAGGCATATGAAGGCTGCATCACTTGCAAACATACCGGCAAGATCTGTGGACGCAATAATCCTCTGTATAGAAGCAACGTCTGAATAGAAAAGACAAAACAAAACTTACCCACAATGGAGTGTTAATTGAAGCGAAACTGGTTAAATTTAAAATAAAAAACAACTCATGAGGCTTTTGATTTAACTGGGATCAGGGGTTATTTTATACTTTTCAGCCCCCAACCCGCTGCTCCTCAAATTCAAAGCATCTCGGCTTCCCCCACCCCCCTACCGTCACCCACCGGCTTACAAATTATTCTTTTAAAAGACGGAGGCGCTGCCGCCCACATCACAGTAAAGATGTAAGACGTAGACAACAACACATTTAAAATCCTGGTGTGCAGACAACACCAGGAACTCCTCTCTGCTGGGTTAAACGACTGGAGCAAACCTATAAATTATAAACAACAAACAGCGACCAAAGTTTTTTCTACTCCCCTCATCGCTCGCTGCATTTCTGTTTGGGCTCTGACTCTACAGCACAACATACGTGACATTATATATAGAGAGAATACACAAATACACATACACACACAACACAACACAGATAGATACACAAATCAACATAAACACACAAAATACCCCCCAAAAAACACACATTATCCGACGGGGCACACAAACCCACACACTCAAACAGACACATACGCACATAAAACACACATTCACAGACAGTCACACCAACACATTCACAGACAGTCACACCAACACATTTATATTTTTCGCTATTCAAATTTTCTTAAGAGCCGCTTCATTATTTTAATAACTTCAAGGGACTTAGATATTACAGGGCTGTAGAAGGCTGCAGTGGGGTGGGATGCACTGAGGGAAAATTATTTCCTTATCTAAATGGGTGACATTTTCGATTATCTGCAGATGTAATTGGTATGTGAATTCTGAAGCAATAAAAACATTATTCTGGCCCGCAAACGGGCGGCTCTAATCTTAAATCTTAGCTATGCATCTAAAATAGCAACAAAAAATGTGAAGATATTTTTAAACAAAAAAAGTTTTTAATGCTATATCGAGTTTAATAGAAATTTGAGCCTTAAATAGAATTTCTTATTTGTCATTGATGCTTGAACTGAGTTTTTTTCTCAAGTCCCTTCGAGCGATTTTCAGTCATGGTAATGGTAGTACTTTTTATGTTTCAGTTGTTAGTAGCTAAGACTGATTTATTGAATGTTGGTAGTTCGTGCTGATCGTTGGTCATGGTAATGGTAGGACTTTTTATGTTTGAGTTGTTTGTAGCTAAGACTGATTTATTTAATGCTGATAGATCTTGTGATTGTTGGTCTTGATATAACTTCATGGTCCAAATCTTCGTGGCTGTCAGTAACAAATGCTGCCCCCCCACTCCCCCGTATTATCTTTTTTGTTTAGAGATTCACTTTGACTTTGAGCGTCTGAAAAAAAAGTTCATTTTCTTTAATGGCGTTGTCTATATACTATTTTTAGTTCATCAGGTTTAGGAGCATGTCTGTTTTAGTTTTATTGAATTTTAAGGCATTGTCTTCTTTGTTTGCAATCAGTTTTCGGGGGCATCGTGTATTTTAGTTGCAGTCAGCTTAGGAGCATAGTCTGTTTTAGTTAACTTAGCACCAACATGGAAAAGTGTCCAAAAAAAACAACAACAACAAACAAAAACATCAAAAACAAAAACACACACACACACACACACACACACACACACACACACACACATACACACACACACACAAAACATATTTCATTCGAGGAAAACAGCTAATCCAGAACAAAGCTGAAAAGTACAATAGCGCAGAATATTAACGGTTCCACAAGCTGTGGCAGCGCGGTACCTAAAAAAAGATATACATTTGTTTCTCCATTTTGGAGCCAGAGAGGACATTTGGTTTCACCCAAGAGGGTAAAAAAACAACAACTTTTCCTAGAGCAACAATCTGAAAAGCTATAGCACGGGCTGCTAAAAAATGTGCTTGTATATTAAAGAGCTCGAAGGGCCAGAACTTTTAAAAAGGTAAGAAAAGAAAAATAGAGTATGTGCCCCGGGGAACATATTGTGACAATCTTTAGCAAAATGGGGTGGGGTGGGGGTGGAAAATATCGATAAATATAGTTGAGAGTTACTTTAAAAACACATTTTAAAAAAAAACATCAGTGTAATCGTATTTTCAGCTCAACTAGAAAACATGAAACGTGTAAAAAAAAATCTGACGGGAAAATAACGGTCACTTTAGGTTTAGCTGAATGTTCCTGACCGTGCAAGGGTCCATGACATCCGACATGTGTAAACCAATAAACCTTCACTTAACACACAGTGAAGCGGGTCAAACTTAATGATACTTCTCTTCTTTTAGTTAACACAGAGAACGGTGTACCGGACAAATCGAATTCAGTCAAACATTTTGTTAAAACATGAAATAAAATATTTGGATCAAATAAGCTCAAATATCAAATTCCCCTTTTTAAGTTCTGTTAAACGTTCTGTGAGATTACATTCCCAAAACACCTCAGTAACATTTGAGCAATAAAAAAAAATAGGAGGAAAAAAATCACGTCAGTATTAGACCGGCAATGTTAACTTTTGTCTCTCATTCACATGATACACCCAGTAATATATAGTGGCATTGAAACATTTGCGTCCATCTCAATTACTTAATACCCAACTAATTTATTGACATTGAAACATATAGATCAATATCAGTTACTAAATACCCCACGATAATAGTAGCATTGAAACATAAAAATCAACCTTAGTGATTAAATACCCCACCAATAAAGTGAAAATGAAACATAATTCAATCTCAGTTACTAAATACCCAGGTAATATAGTGGCGTTGAAACATATAAATTAATATCGGGTACTAAAGAACCCAAAGTTTAGTTGTCTTGAAACATATACGACAATCTCAGTTACTACAGTTACTAAATAGAGGCCGTCCATATATGATGTTACACGCCCCTAGAGGGAGGGGGGATCACGCATTTGTGATGAGGGGGACGGGGGTGTTTAATAAATGTGACGTCACATGTGACGAAAAGCGCTACTTAAAGAAAATTACAATGAAATATATTAATGCTTTTAATTTATTTTATGAAGTTTTAAATGGTAACCTGTTACGATATCAGAATGAAGACTTAACTAAATACAAAGTTAAATGACCAACAAAAAAAAAAAAAAAAGAAAAAAAAAAGTAATCGAATAGAAAATAAGGCTTTTAAGGAGGGGGTGGTCAAGGCTTTGTGTCATGTTTAGTGAGGAGGGGGGAGGGGGATTAAAAATCGGCCAACATCGCGTGACGTCATTTATGGACGGCGCCACACCCCTATAATATAGTGGCATTCAAACATATACATCAATCCCGGTTTCTAAATAACCCTAAAAATAGTGGCATTGCAACATCTGTTTAAGCTCAGTTACTAAATACCCCACTAATATAGTGGCATTGAAATTTAAACGCCAATCTCAGTTACTAAATACCCCATTAATACAGGGGCATTGAAATATAAACGCCAATCTCAGTTACTATATACCCCACTAATATAGTGGCATTGAAATATAAACGCCAATCTCAGTTACTAAATACCCCACTAATA
>MUZC01004571.1:215406-226104 GCA_002072015.1 Radix auricularia | reverse complement strand
TCTGTCTGTCTGTCTGTCTGTCTGTCTGTCTGTCTGTCTGTCTGTCTGTCTGTCTGTTCCCTAATAACTCAAGATCCAGACAACCCACTACAGTGAAATTTGGTAAACGTACACATAATTATATGGGGAAGGTTCTTAAATAGGTTTCGTTCCATAAATTCATACTCATGGGCGCTGGGGGCCCAACAACTTTTTTTTCCTTATTTGGGCTATATAAAAAATGAAAATCAACAATTTTTCTATTTCTCGAGGAGGCAGAAGCATGAAATTTTAGGAAATAGTTGAGTATACTTCTGCGATGGTAACAGGCAAAAATATATTTAAATTACTTCCTTCTGGGGGCTGGGGGCCCAAATTTAGTTTTTTCTCTTATATAAACTATATATAAAAACTAAAAATCACTAAATATCCTATTTTACTGATAGATAGAAGCATGAAACTTTGGCAAGTTGTTAAGTACGCTAAAGCGACGATATTTTGCGATAAACAATTTTTAACTTCCCACTCATGGGAAGCCGGGGGCCCAAATGTAATGGTTTTTTTTTTTACTTATATACGCTATATAAATACTGAAAATCAACCATTCTTCTATTTCCCGTGTAGTTAGAAGAATGAATTTTTTGGAAGTTGTTAAGTACACTCTTTTAACGCTAATTTGCGAAAAGAATTTCAAACTTCCCACTCATTGGGGGCCGGGGGCCAAAATGTTTTTTATCTTTTATTAGAAACAAACTCATCACTAATTCTCCAATGTACCTGTCGTAAAAACATGAAACTTTTGGAAATTACACTCCTGGCAATAATGGCAAAAAAATAAATAAATACAATTCTCACTTATGTGGTGCCGGGGGCCCAAATGTACTTTTTCTTAAGCGGGCTTTATTAACAAAATGTAGACAACGAAATACAATCACGTCTCAAGAAAGATCAGGTTTCTGATTAGGTGGAAGAACCTGATATCATAGGAATCGATGAGTACAACCCCGCAGTGGTAACAGGTGAAAAAAAATTTAAATTATCACTTACTGGGAGCCGGGGGCCCAAAAGTAGTTTTTTTTTTTACTATTATATGCTATATAAATACTGAAAATCCCCCATTCGACTATTTCCCGTGTAGGTAGAAGAATGAAACTTTGGGAATTTGTTAAGTACACTCTCCTAACGCTAATTTGCGAAAAAACATTGTGTACGCTTCTCCAGAAATCCCTATTTAAAACCCGTGCGAAGCCGGGTACTTGCCTCTAGTATATATATATATATATATATACACACATATACATTAGGGCTGCGGAAATTAACGATTAATTTATCGATTAATCGTTAATGTTTTAACGATGATTTCTGACAATTAATCGACCAACCACTTATAAATGTATATGGAAGTCTAAAAGTAAAATATTTTGGCCAATAACTATAAACTTATTTCCCGGTCTATTACAACAGGGGTCTCCAAACAACTCGTTTGCAAAGTTGCACAACGTCCATTTTTTGTTGTTGCAATATTTAAAAAAATTCCTGGGCGTTGATTCTAAACTTCTGGGTGGCGTCGGTCAAATATCTGCACAGCCGCGTTGCTTAAAGGGAACATTGATACCATGGTTCTAACATTTTGTTTACATGTCACCTGGAAACTAAACACCCACTACAGTATTAGAAACTAAAGCTGAAACAATGTAAAGCTATGTGAACGATTTTTCAGTCAGCTCGGCAATATATTTAGTCAATAAGACCCTCTCATCACTCATCATACACTTGTCTGGCTGAGTTGTTGATTAAAAAGATGTCATACAAAGAAAAAATTCCTGTGTTGTTTCAATTTTCGACAAGTGCGTTTAATAAATTTTGCTTATAAAACTATACATTTCAATTTTTGGCTTAAAGCGAAATTTACGATTAATTAATCGATAATTGTAAAATTATTTTTAATTTTTTTCTAAAGATTAAATTCAAATTAATCTTTAACAGATCTAAATTATGTATATGGTTACAGAAATTTTGTTCGATTAATCGGTCAAAAATGTATTAATTAATTTCAATTAATTATATATTAAAACGTATATACAGATTCCGTTATGTTGTGATTCATTATTTCATGTAATCGGTTAAGTCGCGGTAAATCCATGGCTCTCAAATTTTGTAAGCTAGCATAGCAAATTCGTTCTGCTATGCAGGAAATACCGGAGAAAAACCTTTTTGAAAACGTATGAACGTCTAAATAAATAATAATAATACGAGGGAAAAGAATGTAAGTTACAAAAGATATTAATTATTTATAAATTGGGAAAAATTATGAAATTTAATCGATCAAATAAATTTTAAGCGATTAATTTTTAGCGATTAATTGATTGGTTTATTAATTGTTAATTTCTGCCACGCTCATACATAAGGTGATCCAACTGACGGTGGAATCTGGAATGGAGACCTGCGACACACCTGACTGTGGAGACCTGTTACACACCTGACTGTGGAGACCTGTTACACACCTGACTGTAGAGACCTGTTACACACCTGACTGTGGAGACCTGTTACACACCTGACTGCAGAGACCTGTTACACACCTGACTGTAGAGACCTTTGACACACCTGACTGTGAAGACCTGTGACACACTATACTGTAGAGACCTATGACACACTTGACTATAGAGACCTGTGGTACACCTGACTATAGAGACCTGTGACACACCTGACTATAGAGATCTGTGACACACCTGACTGTGGAGAGCTATGACACACCTGACTATAGAGACCTGTGACACACCTGACTATAGAGACCTGAGACACACCTGACTGTGGAGAATTATGACACACCTGACTATAGAGACCTGTGACACACCTGACTATAGAGACCTGTGACACACCTGACTGTGGTTTGGAAGTATGAATGCTATGGGATGTGAAGACTTAGTCCGTAGTCGAAACCATAAGTCCAACATCACAATGCAAGCTCCTTACATTTTGTTTCCAGTAGCGTTTCTTTCCAATACCAGCTGTCAATAACAAAACCGGGCATTCAACAACCGTCATTCAACATATCTCCTACGTGCAGAGAGCCCGCCAGGTGCCACTAGTGCGCACACAGACTATAAACACGCTTGCTGTGATATGTCAACAAAGATCGGCCAAATCCCACAACAAAACACAACTCACAATGGCAGTCGACATAAAATTAGCGACTTTAAAAAGTTTTACAGGCCAGAGTTATCCCCCTTTTAGTATACATGGAATACGACCGTACTAAACAAAACACAACAGTAAACTTTACCTAATAAAACTCCAAAACATACAGTTCAGTGGCGAATTTTGATTTGTCTGCGTAAAGGGGCAAGGGGAATTTCATGGGAGCCGCCAAATTTTACTAATATCCGAGCATTTATTTCAGTAGTGTTGATCTAAGACAGGGGTCTCCAAACTACGTCCAGCGGACCAGATGCGACCCGCGAGACCCCTCACCCAGACCCTGAAGACCTTTTAATCTCCGAAGAAAAAGAATATATATATTTTTTATCCGTAGTTGACCACAAAACTTCGTAGTTGGGGGTTAGTAGTCGGTCCTCAAACTGCTGTCTGACAGTTAATGCGGCCCCTCGGCAGAAAAGTTTGGAGACAACTGATCTAAGAAATAAACTTAGTTTATGCGAGTTTATATAGAGCCCTGATCCATTTATTATGGGACCGCCCATAAAGTACGTCAAACTCCAGAGGGGAGACAGGTGTAAGAAAGTGTGATAGTTTGTGACAGGGGGGGGGGGAATCCAGCCATGTGTGACGTGACAGTGTTTTTATATTAAAGTTTAATTATTTTGTTAATAAAAACCTTTTTCTTGTTTGACGTACTTGGAGGAGGGAGGGAGGTCCAAAATTTTTGACGGGGGGGGGGGGGATTTAAAATGGTCAAAAATAGCGTGACGTACTTTATGAACGGCCCCTTTATAAATCGCTTTGTAGGAGATTTCAATGAAGCAAACGATTTATCGTTGATTCAAAGTCAACGTTCTCAGCTAGATCACGTTCATCTAAGATTAATGCCAATCCAGACAGACGTTCAGTTGTCATTGCTGAGCGCAAACATTATTTAATGATTTGTAATCACTGCCAACTGGAAGAGTCAAGTAGATTTTAAAGCGTATTAACAAATTAGGGAAACCTGATGCCATTTGCTTTTCAGTCAAGAATGACAGAACCCAGGGGCGGATTAAGGCTGCACGGGGCCCCTGGCTGCAATTCAAACTGGGGCCCTATCCAGTCAGCGTCCCTTTAAACTTTAAATAAAATTATTGCTATAGCAGCTAATATGAGACTGTAAGTAAATAGTTCATTTGTCCCTTGCTCATGCATTGTACTACGGGATCGACCGTCCCAGATTATTCACGAAAAAACTGAACGCGAAGAAATAACTGTTTGCCGGCATTCTAAAATTGAGTGTAAAAAAAAAAAGTAAAAAAAAAAAAAGGGTTCCACCTCTGGGTATAGATCCCTACATTATACATTGCTTGCACCACAAGCCTACATACTTCCATGCGTCCAGGAGAACTAACAAGATGTTAGTTTCTTGAACTTGAACTGTCCCTTAACCCGACGCTGGGTCGTTGGGGCACCATTTTGAGCTGCACACTATCTAACAATATTCTTAATGTTTTTTCTTAGGTACAGCCCATAAATGATGTTACGCGAATTTGGCCGGATTTTAACCACCATACCCCTCGTGACATTTCGTCACAACACTTAGACCCCCCTTTTTACCGATATTACGTTTACAAAGCTGTGGACCCCCCCCCCCCCCAAAGCGATAATTTCTATGTGAAAATGAGCATTTCAAATAACTTCATTTTAGTAGGTATTTAGCGTAATACTGTACTCTAATGTCGTAACACGCTTGAATCAATTTAAAACGTCATAAAATAAGTAGTAAGATATCGAATATCTAAGCAAAACTTTGATTTAAATTAGCGTGTTTCGACGTGATGTCACAAATCTTGAACTGCCCCCACTCCCCGTCGTCACATATCGTCACAAATGTGGGTACCCCCCCCCTTTCTCTAGTTGCGGGATGTCATTTATGGACGGCCCCTCATTGAATCTATCAAGTCAGGTTTTGTCATCACTAAGAGTATCCTGTCCCAATAGCGATCAAATAAATGGATACGATTTTAACAATTTATTTAATGTATGATATTTTCAGGGATTCATGCAAACATTTGTCCACCTTTATTCTAAAATATAATAAGTTTGGGGGCCCTAAATCATTGGGGGCCCCTGGCTTTAGCCCGTTCAGCCCCCCTCTTAATCCGCCATAGACAGAACCTTTATAAGTTGAAGTTCACTAAATAGTTATGAGCGTTTTGATGCATCAAAATATTTGAAGGTATAATATTCTACGATTGCTTCTTCAAGGTTAACGTCATGTTTGTAATTTTTGCTTAACCTTCGAAAATAATATTTATTTTCTTCCGACATTTGTGATGGATCAATACAATAGAAATAAATAACTGTGCCCCGAAAGTCATTAAATCGATTATCTACTTGTGTTACAAGTGTATCCAAGAAAGTGAAGTACGTTTCAGATTTAAAGCTTGTAGTTGGATCATCAGCCCTTTCATGTCTGCTAATTTCGCATGCTATACTTTTCTTTTTTTGCTATTCGCTTTTCTTTGAATTTTATTTTTAATATCTGGTTTGGAACAATTTTCGTTGATAAAAGATTTGACATCTACATTTCGAATTTGAAAAGCTTTATCGCTTCTCATTTGAACAAACTCATCTCTTCCAACATCGATCAATTGTTTTGCAAATGTAACGTCAAGGTCAATGTCAACGTCAATGTCAACGTCAATGTCAATTTCAACGTCAACGTCAGTGTCCTTGCGTTGCAAGTAGTTTGATAACACGATGATATTATCCAACAACGTTTGTACAAATAGCATCAGAAAAAAACAAAATAATGTTTTGTTATTAAAACAGATAGCCCAATAGCGCATGCTCTGACCCTTCCTTTACATTCTGTTGATTTCCCTGAATCTAGAGTGGCTACAAAAGTAGAGAATGATCCAACAACTGTATCAACTGCATGCCCATCTTGTATCAGAAAGTCATTTCAGAGTATCTACTGTTGATTCATATTGAGATTTATGATGTTCTTTAAGAGTATGTAGACGTGGTAAACTAGACGTAAAAAATGCACACAGCCTTTCAGCTGTGCCGAGAAAACAACTGTACATCACTGTTTACAGTCAATGCTTCGATAGTGACCAAATTCAAAACAATGAACAAAGATGACATTGGGTGAACGTTTCTTTAAATGAGTTTGAAGGCCACTCTTAATTCCCGACATCACAGATGCGCCATCGCATGCCTTTCCTCCACAGATTGTGATACCAATGTTTCGCTTTTTTAGCTCCGTTAATATCTTATCAGGAAATGTGGCAGCATTGCTGTTTACCAAAGTATAAAAGCCCAAAAGATCGTTCAACAACGAGTCCTGATATTAAAACTGAACGTAAAGAAACTGACATCTTATCAATTTTAGATATATTATATCAATGGTTGAATCAATAATTAAAGAAAAGAAATGAGAAGACTTAACTTTCTTATTAATTGGCGTCGATAATTCAGATGCGAGTGATTGAATTAAAACATGTTGCACATCATGACTTACATCAAGTTCATTTTTCTTTTCAAACTTTTGATGACTGCTAAAGTGGAATCATATTTGGCTAATAACGTTAACAATACACGAACGCTTCCAGTACTTCTACACAGTGGCGGCGTTAGGTAAGCGCGGCCAGAGTAATAGTAAAGATCGCTAAGCAACAGTATGCTATGGTCAGTGGCGTAGCTAGGGGGGCGGAGGGGGTGGTCCGCCCTGGGCGGCACTCATTCAGAGGGCGGCTTTTGTGGGCATTTGAAAATCTAAGCCATTTCCGAAAAAAAAACTTTAAGTTTTGAATGGGGAAAACCAAGATGAAACAAAAATATTCTTAATTTTGAGTCTTAATTAATGGATTCGAGCAACATTTGTTTTATTACACAATGGTTGTCATAACTAACGCAAAACGTTTAAAAAATTAAAATTGCTCAAAATGGTAAGGTGAAAAATTAAGTGGTATACGTCACCGATGGCGCTTTTAAAAGAAAACTGGAAAAAAAAAACAACAAACCACCGCTGGCTCGAAAATATGTAACATTAATATCGCCATGACAATTTTTGCGTAACTTATATTACTTTTCAGGTTTCATAAAGTTATTGTAAGGTAACTTATGAAAAATTGACATCTGAAGTAACTATTAAAACGATATTTTTATTGTACTAATACAGAACGCTGTTACAGAGAGTTGGAGATATCAATTGAGCACCGGGTTATTAAGAGAAAAATATGAGTGGGGAAAATTCAGTAGACGTGGTTCTATTTTTCGAGCAAGAAGTACAATGAGAAGTGTTTTTATCCATAGATGTAATTATAAAAGAAAATAAAAGAACGCGCTGATGAGTTACGTGTCCTTGCAAAGAAATATTCATGTATAATACCATTTAACCTCCTAAATGAAGAATTTGAATAAAAACAATTTTTTAAATTTACAATGATAAAGAATGTTTCGATATTGAAAGAGAAAGGATCCAGGTTTTCATGGCATTCCACAGGGCGGTCTGTAGCTTAGTATGCGAAAAGGATTGCGCGGGGCCCAGTTCGGGTAGGGATAATGTATTAATGAGGATTATTAGTGAAAATTAAGATAGGTGGGACCTATGAAAGCGCGGGGCCCACTCCGACTGCATAGTTTGCAGTAGCCTAAACCAGCCCCAGGTGTACCCACACTACAAGAAGAGGCATTATGTTAAAAAACGGGGGGAAATCCCCTTTGATCTATTAAAATATATTCAACAGTATAGATTGGAAAATTCTTTACCCAAAATTAATATTTGGCTAAGAGTTTTTCAACAATTGCTATCAATGTATCTAGTTGAAGAAGAAATTATATTCGCTCCACAATAAGTTATTTAAGATTACAAAATCTTGCAATATTGTCCATAGAATAAGATATTACAAATAATTTAAATTTGACAACATAATACACGATTTTTCTACTATGGAAGCTAGGTAAGTAAGTAAATGTATAAATAATAAGAAATGTGTTTACTCACTGATGTATACAATGTCTTTGTTTATTTAAAAAAAACAGCAACATCTATTTAAAAATAAAAGCATATTAATTGTAAATGTTTTGGGGCATGCATTTGGAATATGTTTTGTCTCATTTGGGGGTTGGGGGGACCTACGACCACAATAACTTTCTTGTGGCCTTCAAAACAATTATCTTGTATTTTTATAAATGTGTATTTATAGGTAAATCATCTCATGAGAGACCCCTTTTATTTAATACTTACATAAATAGGGCATGCTGTGGTAAAATTCTCCCCCACCTCATACAATGTGCATCGTTTCAATTACAATTATTTATTCATGTTTATTAATTTATAAAAACCATCATATGATTGACTTAAGGGGCCTTCCATAAATGACGTCACGCGATTTTGGCTGATTTTTCACCCCTGCCACCTGGTCACACGTCGTCACATAAACTTAGACCCCTTCCTCAATGTGACGTCACAAAGACCCCCCTCCCTGCATAAAAGCCGTATTTTCTTTTTGAAATGTGCATGTTTTAAATCATTTTTTTTTGGTGGTCATTTAAATGTTTTTTAGTGTAATGCTGCACTCACTCTAATATCGTAATACGCGTGAAACCACGTAAAAAATCATTAAATAAAGTGTTGGTAATTATATATTTAAGTGGAATTTTTTTTTAAAGTTGCGCGTTTTGAATGACGTCACATGTGTGACTCTCCTCTCCCCCCCGGTGCGTGACGTCATTTATGGGTGTCTCCTAAAAGGGCGGCATATTGGAGTCCGCCCCGGGCGGCAAAAGCTCTAGCTACGCCACTGGCTATGGTATTTAAAAATATGAAACATCTTGATTTTTGTAATTTTAATACCGCGTGTCACCTTTTATTAAATTATTACAAGTTCATTATTTTCTCTGGTCTATAAACAACGGTTTATTCTTATCGAAAAATGACGTGCCGGTTACGACGTGATTTAAAATGTAATTTATTGGCAGACAAATTGCAAAATAATTGCAAAAAGATTACACGAGTGCCTCTTTCGTTTCTTTACAATCGTTTCCAGCATACGTTCTACCATCCACTCTTTGGTTCTACATGTATAGGCTATTAACCAGGACGATACATGTTCAGGACCGAAACGCGGGGCCTACCTAAGCGCGGGGCCTGGGGCAGTCGCCCCAGTTGCCACCCCCAAACGCCGCTCCTGCTTCTACAACTACCATCACTAAAGCAAGAATTCCTCTGTCTTCTGAATGGCAAACACTGTTTTTGCTAAGAAGAACGTCATGTCTATCATTTATTTCAATACTTCTCGATTCTTTTCCACTTAGCAACGCTCCTGGCTGATCAAATCAGTTATTAGTTTCATCTTTGGTAGTACAATATTTAGCAAGCCAATATTGTCGTACTGCAGTTTAGTGTTGATTAGAAGTTTCGTTTTTAGCAATCTTTTTTTCTGCTCTAGTGACACCTTTTTAATGTTCATCGAGACCTCTTAAAGGGGGGGGGGGCGCCATTTTAGGCCCAACAGGGGCGTGGGGGCAACCCGCCCCCTGCCCTATAGCTATATTCGTCACTAATACAGTTGCATAATACACTCTAAAGCATGGTCATCTTGTTTAATACACTATAGGACGACATGGTCATCTTGTTTAATACACTATGGGACGACATGGTCATCTTGTTTAATACACTATAGGACGACATGGTCATCTTGTTTAATACACTATAGGACGACATGGTCGCTTTTGTTAATTACATGTATAGATAATTTAATTCTTCTGTATTAAGGGCTATATATTGCTTTGTCTTCTCCGGCGTCCTGAAACAACATACCCTTACATAATACACCCTAAGACAACTTACTCTTACTTAATACACTCTAAGACAACTTAGTCTTACATAATATACTCAAAGACAACTTACTCTTACTTAATACACTCTAAGACAACTTACTCTTACATAATATACTCAAAGACAACTTACTCTTACTAAATACACTCTAAGACAACTTACTCTTACATAATACACTCTAAGACAACTTACTCTTATATAATATACTCTAAGACAACTTACTCTTATATAATATACTCAAAGACAACTTACTCTTACTAAATACACTCTAAGACAACTTAGTCTTACATAATACACTCTAAGACAACTTTCTCTTACATAATACACTCTAAGACAACTTTCTCTTACATAATACACACTAAGATAACTTACTTTTACATAATACACCCTAAGATAGCATACTCTTACATAATACACCCTAAGATAGCATACTCTTACATAATACACCCTAAGACAACTCAATTTTGCATAGTACACTCCAAGACAACGTGCTCTCACATAGAAACTATTCTTATTCCCTTGTCCGTAACTTACGGGCCAACGATGAATGTATTGATCAATGGACCTCCTGTGAAAGAACTTACACAGTAACTTATTCGACAATAGACACAATACACTATTATATAAAACATCTATATTCACTACACTGACTATCTATAGCCACTACACTGACCACCTATAGCCACTACACTGACCATCTATAGCCACTACACTGACCATCTATA
>MUZC01004571.1:196654-215263 GCA_002072015.1 Radix auricularia | reverse complement strand
ACTATCTATATCCACTACACTTACCATCTATAGCCACTACACTGACCATCTATAGCCACTACACTGACCATCTATAGCCACTACACTGACTATCTATATCCACTACACTGACCATCTATAGCCTCTACACTGACCATCTATAGCCACTACACTGACCATCTATATTCACTACACTGACCATCTATAGCCACTACACTGACCATCTATAGCCACTACACTGACCATCTATAGCCACTACACTAACCATCTATATTCACTACACTGACCATCTATAGCCACTACACTGACCATCTATAGCCACTACACTGACCATCTATAGCCACTACACTGACTATCTATATCCAATACACTGACCATCTATATTCACTACACTGTCTATAGCCACTACACTGACCATCTATATTCACTACACTGACCATCTATAGCCACTACACTGACCATCTATATCCACTACACTGACCATCTATATCCATTACACTGACCATCTATATCCACTACACTGACCATCTAGATTCACTACACTGACTATCTATATCCACTACACTGACCATATATATTCACTACACTGACCATCTATATTCACTACACTGACCATCTATGGCCACTACACTGACCATCTATATTCACTACACTGACCATTAATAGCCATTACACTGACCATCTATATCCACTACACTGACCATCTATATCCATTACACTGACCATCTATATCCACTACACTGACCATCTATATTCACTACACTGACCATCTATATTCACTACACTGACCATCTACATTCACTACACTGACCATCTATAGACACTACACTGACCATCTATATTCACTACACTGACCATCTATATTCACTACACTGACTATCTATATCCACTACACTGACCATCTATAGCCACTACACTGACCATCTATATCCACTACACTGACCATCTATAGCCACTACACTGACCATCTATATCCACTACACTGATCATCTATAGCCACTACACTGACCATCTATAGCCACTACACTGGCCATCTATATCCATTACACCCGACCATCTATATCCACTACACTGACCATCTATATCCACCACACTGTCCATCTATATCCACTACTGACCATCTATAGCCACTACACTGACCATCCAAATCAAACCCGTTGACCATCTACACCATCCACTGTGACCACATGTTACCCCAGTATTGACCATCTGTTTCTGACTACCGATATTCCTCTAGACAAGTTCCTTACATCATTGGGACGGTTAAGGTCACTTTGACACACGGCCTAGAAAACCGTCGACATTATATAGCTTTGATATCACAGGCCTGGACCAAGTGGCCTGTCAGTGCAAGAAAGATATCAGATACAGACCGGTTGTTTAGTGTTCGTTAAAGCTACATCTTTAAATTCAAAATTTAAAAAAAAAATAGTGGTTCTTAATTTTTTTTAAGGCAACTGTTTCTGGTGATCTCTCTACAATTATTTGATTGCTCATGGACTTGAAGATAAACTAAGAAGTAACATGTTGGCGAATTGTTGTGAAAAGGAATTTTTCAACTGACTAATGAAAACACTGTGTTCATTGAATGTAAACTCCATTGGATGGCTACACCAGCTTTGCGTGAGCCATTTCTTAGAGTTATTTTTTTTAAAAATATATTTTGGCCAGTGCAACGTTCACGCCAACTGTCACTTGCTATCTAATCGAGATTCTGTTCCTGTGTTAAGCAGTGTGGGAAAATACGGTCATACGAGGGTTGTGTGGGGGAATTGGCGTCACACTAAAATTGTTTGGAAAACGTAGCCGAAAGTCGCGGTGATCGAGCGGCATGCGCGCTTCAGCTGCCGTACCGAGGGTCACGGGTTCGTATCCCTATAAAGGCAGGAAGTTTGTTCTCGGGACCAAGAGTTCACCCAGCTCCGAATGAGTGCCTGACACTTGTTTGGTAAACAAAGCTGTGGCCTGTGAACGCTGCGTCACGCTGAACCTCTCCGAATAAGGCTGAATTAAAATTTGTTTTAAAAGTTTGTGCGCAGTAAAGCTGCCTGGTTTTGTTACATTGCTGATTACACCACCTTCAATATTGAGGACGTTACCACACTAACTCTTGGTGTATGACGCAGTCATTCACCAGTGCCTGCATATCGTCTGCATCTTAGAATGCATCCTGCCAACTATTCCACATTTTTCGACGCACATCACTGGTGCTCATTTACGTTTGTCGCCAGAATAGACTTAAATATTCACGGTCATTTCCGATATTTTTTCTTCTTTGCCTGAGACAAACAGTGACATGATAAAATCCCCAATGTGGAGGTAATCAGAAGGAGCCATATGCTGAGTATGCACTCAATCCTGAGTGAGAGGCGCCTGCGGTGGTTGGGTCATGTCCGCAGGGTGAGCTCGGTGTGTATTCCAAGAGTCCTGCTTTTCATTGAGCTGGCAACAGGTATGAGGAAAAGAGGTTGCTCCTGCCTGCGCTTCAAGATCGTCTGCAAGAAAAACATATCACTGGCACAGATAGACCATAAAACGTGGGAGACCATTACCGAGGAGCGCACACTCTGGCGGGCAAAAGAGCGTGAGGTACTCAAGTTAGGGAAGCATCCCTCACAGCTAGGGGTGAAGAGAGAAGGGCCAGGGGATAGGAAAGGGGGCAGAGAAGGAGTAAACGCCGTCCGTCCCTTGAGGGCGGACGGATACCATATTTATATATAAATGGCTATTGCATAGAAGTTTTTGACTGCTTCCCCGTCTTGCTATTTGGAAGAACAAAGATTCAGTGGCGTTGTAAAGCTCTTCATAAAAATAAAAAATTAAAAAAAAAAAAAATTAAAAAAAAAAAAAAACCCACTAGAAATCGGTGCTTGTGGGGATCTCCAGTTGCTACTCACAAACATTGAGTCGGTCATATAAACACTCATAAAATCTCATCACGTTAATCCAAGTTATTAATTGTTGTCAATTTTATTTTAAACAAAAGACAATTTCAATAAATACCGTAACTAAAGGTAACGTCACGTAACTGAACGTAACGTGACGTAACTAAAGCTTTGTTGCGTCATATTGGAAAGGGGAGGGTCTAAGTTTTTGTGACAAAGTGTTACGAGAGGGGGAGGAAGGGGGCTGGTTAAAATTGACCAAAATCACGTGACGTCACTTAGGGATTGCCTCTAAAACAAGCTTTGAGTTGCACTGGTATAGTTGATATCTATCGTAATCTTTAAGTAGAAAGGGTAGCTGTCTTAATATACTCAAGGCAACATGTAAAATCCATGCAGATGGCGTGTAAATATGGTGCATAGAATATACCCAAGTTTAAAACTGAAACATATGTCATGTATTAGTTTGCCTTGGAAAACATAATTCCACTCAATCCAATGTATATATGCGTAGAGCGCAATTATTTTATGTAAAGATAGATAAAAGATTGTAAATGATGAGATAATATAACCATTACTTTAAAACAAAAAAGTTAGTTTTGAGTTTTGTTTTCTTTCTAATACTGCTGCCTGGAGAAATTTGAAGAGCATACGAGAGAAGAAGCAACTTTACCCCATATGCAGTCGCCCTTGGGAGGGTGGGGGAGGGAGGGGGTGTTCACTCTAAATTTTGGATTTCCCCGCCGTAAGTTAAAAAAGAAATGATTGTCCTTATTTTGTTGCAATGATCCAGACACATAAGTGGTCTTACTACTGACAGGAAGCTCAGTGACCTTTGAAGTTTTCGGTTATAACAGACATGAAGTCTGACAGCTCAGGCCGAGCGGTTCTCAATTCAGTATTTCATTATTTTTTTTACGTAAAGCTCATCTACGTTGATTTATTTATGTATCTTCAATATACTTATATGACGCACGATCAAAGCAGATGTTAAAAAAAAAACTGAATGTAAATTTTGCATGGCTTCACTAATCTAATTCTTTTTCACCTTTACTTACACATTTAATTAATTATGTGTGTCGTTTGGCAGAACAAATGTAGGCTATCATTAATAATTTATTATGGGCTTTAGCTAATAAGTAGCTATTAATTAATTCACTTATTATCCGTGATATGACATTTTCCTTGTCATTTGAAAATTCTAATTTAAAATTAAAAACAAATAAATTGTTATTTAACTTGTTATATTAACATCTCTCAACGATGCATTGCCCGTTTATGTGATAACCATTTTGTTTTTCTTGAACTCTTTTAGTATTTGTTTTCCAACTATGCGGTGAAATGACCTTTTTAAGACATTTTGACTAAACAATAAATTGATTTTTTGGCATATTATTTATTATTTGAAATATAATAAAAATTGAAGAAAAAAAAACAGTAATTTAATAAATCTGATTATGGTCTTCACATTCTAGTACATATAGCTTCCACTGTATGGACAAATCATACTGCATAATTATGTACATGAGATTATAGGCTACAAAGTTAAAAGAAAAATTTAACAATTCATTGACCGTACCATACATTTCGTATATTCTTTCAAGCACGCGGCTTTAATGTCAGTAATCATTGAGGTGCAAACCACATACTGCATGTATTTGTCCTCTACTCTTGGGGGAACTATAATCTCCTACCAAGCGCTTCCTCAGGTGGCAGATAGAGGAAGGACCTTCAGATATGAAGGTTAGCCGTGAATATTAAATACGCGGCGCGGACCAACTGGTTTGCTATCATGGAGGGGGAGGTGGGGTATCCCGTGGTAGGGATACTCTTTAAAAAATGTCTCATAAACCCAAGGAAATGACTGCAAAAAAGCGAACATAGAGCGCTCAAACTCTAAACCCGGTCAGATGAGACCATTAGCTTGGGATAGCAATTCACCTAGGAGAGAAAAATCGGAAAAAACAACAACTGCTGCCTTGCAGATGGTCTTGGCTGATCAAAGGCTAGGGAAGCACATCCAGAAAAACAGCAGGCTGAAGTCGGAGAGCACGGGCCAAATGGCGCAAAACTTGTGGCACGCAAGTACTCAAAAATGATGGAGGAAATGGATGATAACGAATATAGATGTGGCGTTCTGCCTGTGGAATCCCGCCACGCAGGTAGGGTGCCGGGCTCTCCGCCTCGAATGAGCCCATCCAAGCGAGCTGGTGGTTCTTCCCCCTCTTCTTGTGGAGTCAGGAGCAGAGATAAGGAAGTAAACCGTACTGACCAAATTAGAACTAGAAAAACAAAACAGAATGGCCATTTGACCACAGGAAGCTATCCTCCACGATAAACTGTATTGTGGACTGAGCCAATTTACAGCCACAGCGCAATACATCACGGATATAGGGCTTGTGATCTAAATCCTCCTTCAAAAAAATTTTGAGAACGCAGAAGAAGTCCTCCCCTGCACCTGTTGGGCACGCAGTTTCTTTAAGCGCCCCCCCCTCCACAACTCTTTGCAAACACCGTAAGTACTAACACAGACGTTTCAATGAAAAAAGAATCCTATTGTATCAGTAACAGTGAACCAATATCTTGTGACATTGATTCTCGCTGCCTTTTGGCAAGCCCATGGGTTTCAAGATATTAGACCAACATAAATTAATGTGCCGCATTGAACCCACACACTTACCTGAAAAATATATTCATTATCTCAAGAAATTTATTTTAAAAAATTTAATCTAGTTCACCTCGTACAAAGCTTAATTTGACCTAGCTTTACGGGGTCAATAATTCATCTTGCTTTGGAATCACGCTTCAAGTGAAAAGGAAAAGCAAAAATACTTTTAAAATGTGCATAAATTTTAATGTACACCAGCATTTTGAAAGTAACATTTTTAACATTATTTCTTTTTTTACTTTAAAGTAAGATTTTAGCACAAGGACTTACCTAAGGCTCGCGACGGACGGGGTTTTGCTTACTGTCTGCCTCCTAGACAGTCTGTGTCGACAAGACAGAGGATCATGATTCTGCTGGGGCTGTTCTGTTAATAGTAATAACTCAACTTCAGTTGTCAATCTAAGAAGTCTAACAGATTTTTTTTTAAAAAGCCGCATGTTTGCTGTGCCGTCACTAGGGTTGATGTTACCCAGTGCTGAGGCTCATGGTGTCACTAGGGTTGATGTTACCCAGTGCTGAGGCTCATGGTGTCACCCAGTGCTGAGGCTCATGGTGTCACCCAGTGCTGAGGCTCATGGTGTCACCCAGTGCTGAGCAGTGCTCGATTTAGGAAAAAACCAGTGCCGGGGATGAAATTTTTTTCTGCAGAGCCGGGGATGGAGCCTCACAGTGCCGAAGATATCCCGGTTTCCGCAACAAATTGAGCACATCTACTAATCCTGCTACTACCACTACTACTACTACTACAACTACAATATAACATGACACAACAAGTGAAAACAAATTATTTACAATACAACACATAAAAACAAATGATATTAATGATATGCAACAGGTTCTAATGTTGAAATATATTTTAATTTGCTTCATTTTTTCAAATATCTTAGTTGAATTTACAGTTTTTAATTAAAAAAAACTAGCTTGTTGCTGAGATGGAATTTACTTTTAAATGGAAAGTGTGTTGTTTTCGGTTTTTTAGTTAATAGATATTGTTGTTGATGTTGCTGCAGTAGATGATGTTGTTGATGATGCAGTAGTTGATGTTGTAGATGAAGTAGTCCTTGTTGTAGTTGTTGCTGATGGCGTTTGTTGTTCATGTTATTGGTGATGTTTATGTTGCTGTCGTTGTTGTTGTATATTTGAAATTGGTCTAATCAATTCTAAACAGTTATTTGCTAAAAATCAAAACTATTTAAACAAATTATGGTGCTGTTCCATAACTACTTCTTTTGTTGGTTTGCCAGAAGGTAGGTCGCTAGCAGAATGCCTTCCGTCTTTTAAACACTTTGTGGCATACAACCTGGCATCAAGATGTTGAAGTGGCGGACCATTAATTTTATTAAAAAGCAAGTGATTGATAGTTTCAACATCTAATGAATTCCGAAGACGTGTGTGAGTTAAATTCATCGCGCTGAATCCTCGCTCACAATCAGCAGTAGATACTGGCAGAACATCTAATCTCTTGTACAAATCATTAAGTTCTGAATCATCACCATGACCATCTTTTGTCATGCGAAATTGGTGTACTATGGCTGAAGTATGACGTGCTTCAATTTTTTTAAAAAAATTTGAAGTTCCATAATTTCAAAATCTCCATACAACATTAACTCTTCTGTGTTTTTTTGCCAATTTGCCTTACATAAAACTTCAGCATGTTTCAACCCTAATGTGCTGTTGTCAAAACGGGAGGAGATGTTGTCAACCAAACTTTGAAAAAACGTTTTCTTAAAATTGCGAAAATTTGCTTGTTCCGCTTCCGTTGGTGGCATAAGCTTGCTTTCTTTGAAAGTACCTGTGCAAGAAAACTCCTTTAAAAAATCCTGACCACTGACACCATCATATTCTTTGAAGGCTGACAATGTTTTTATAGCATTTGAAATCTCAGCAATTTACTGTTCTGGGGATGATTTTTTTTTGTAAAAATAGTGACAAACTTTTAACAACTTCAAGGGCTTCTTTGATTATTGTTAGTTCGTAAACAAAAATCCATTTCTTCAGTTTATGACTTATTCCACTGCATTTAGTTCTATCTCGAACATTTCTGTTCATATCCAAACTGAGTGTTTCAAAATGTTTCACTAAAGCTGGATAGTTTTGCCAGATTGCTTGAACACTGCGCAAAGAGGATGCCACCCAACGAATATCAAATGTACGACCAATTTTTAGTAACTCTGTGTGTACTTCTTTTGCCACAATTTCCAATTGATTTCTATTCTTTGCTGATCGTGAAAAATGCGAATATAATGATTCAGCAAATATCTGAAAGTGTGAGAGTCTGTTGGTGTTTATAATGCATCGTGAATAGCTCATTCCAATTCGTGAGCCATGCAGTGAAAAATAACAAAATCAGTATTCATTTTCTGTTTCAATAATGCCAAAGCACCTTTCATTTCACCTTGTAAATTACTTGCGCCATCAGTGCAAATTCCAATAAGTCGCCTTTTCAGTATACCATCTGTAAATCCAAACTTATGTAGAACTTCAAGCAATGAATTTGCAATATCTTCACCCGTTTGACTAGGCAGTTCAAAAAGATCTAAAAACCAATAGTTAATTTCATTGTTATACGCTATTCGTACATAGAGAATCAGACAAGTTTTCACAGAAACTGAAATACTTTCATCAAATAATAAGGAAAAAGTTGCTTCAGTCTCAAACAGAATGTATTTTAAAAGCTTTTTCTTCATTTTTATAGAAAAAAAAAATAATATTTTTGCACGAATGATCTGAAAAAGATACTTCCCTACATCCAGGCCATTCAGTTCCTGAAGAAGCATAATTTCCGGATGTGAAGTAAATGCACAATCACGCTTACAAACTGTGTATGCTGTGCGAAAAATACGTGATGTAACTTCCACTTGATTCTGATGTTGAAGATGCCATAAGTTCTCACTTTTTGATAAACTTTCTTCAATCAAGCGTTTTTCTTCAATTAATTTGATATTTGCCCAAATTCCATCTGACACACTCTTACCATGTTCTGTAAATTTGTCAATGAGTTTTTAAATTTTTTTTTAGAGTTTATTTCAAGTATGGAGAGACCTTCAACAAAAGTTTTCGCTATTCGCATTCTTTCTTTTCCATGCAAGCCTAAATTTTTTTTACTGAAGTACAATATGTACAGATTTCTTTTCCATCGGCAGTGGCTTGGAGCCAAGGTCTGCTTTTCTGCCATGTTTTGAATCTTGCTAGGGATAGTCCCTCAGGAAAAAATTCGCCCTGTATGGGCTGTATGTTTACTTCATTAATTAATTCATTCACATTTTTATCGGCATTCAATGTATTTACAGGTTCATCACATGTATTTTGGAAATATTCTACATTTTTGGTCTGATACTGACATAATGAATCTCAGTAACTTGCCCGATAACCACTTTATTTGCATCCAACAATGATTGCGTTCTGCATTTCACAACCGTGATGTGCCCATTGTCATGCCAAATGTGTATATCTGTTCCCAAAATATCTGCTGTGGCTCGCACTATTGGTTCATCACACCAATGTCCATCCAATCTTTGGCATTCTAAACATGCAGTGAAATCTTTATAATCTGCTTTATTTAAAAATGATTCTTCCATACAATTTGGATGGTTTTCTAAATAAGTCACTGCATCCTGTCTCAACTGCCAAGCATTGTTATGAAGATATTGGATTTACACAACTGGATTGTTGAAGTTGGTCGATTATGGCGTGAAAAAAAAAACAGTTACCATCACTTGGTACATCGACAACAATGCATTCTCGCTCTTCAACTATTTTTGTCAGATTTGTTAGAACAACATTGGAGTCCCCGATGCCTGAAAATGAACACAATACAGTATGAATTACAAATGAATGACTGTCAGAGCAGACACAGTTCTAGGAGTAGGATGGGAAGCCAGTTTTCAGACCTGCCTCTCCAATAAACATCGAATAACACCCCCACACCATACCATCCCTTGATCTATATAATGGCTTATTTGAGGACCAACTCCTAAATCTGCCCATGTGTCAGTGTATTGATATCAGCATCACCAAGAACAAAATCATTTTAAATTACATCATTTGATTAAATTTTTTATAACATCTGATGTATCTTAATCTTACACTATTGATTCTATCTTTCTTGACAGCTTTTATAACACTGTTTACGAGCTAATAGATTTTTTCAACTTATTATTTCATATTAATAATATCAATCAATATATATTCAACTGCTTATGAATTTTTATTTTTATTTCAAATCAAACTTATTAAAGCCAAATAAATAAACTTATAATAATTATTTAATCGGTTTATTAATACATTATTAATAATTAATGACTTACTACAAGTCGTTGTCTCAAGAAGTTGAAGATCATCACTGTGAGATTTCACTCTTTGGATTACAGCATTTTTCGTAAAAGACAATTTTTGTTTTGTTAACGTTTTAAATTTTTTACAAGACGGCTCTTTAGACATTTCAATTTAAAACGAAATAAAAAAATATTTATTTTAAATATAATTCTAATAATCCGCGCTTTATGACAAACGAAAAGTGAACTTAAAATTGAAACCAAAGATTATAAGAAAACGAAACAATTAGAATTATTTTTACTTACGTTTATTTCGATTAATTCGGTAGATGGAAGCGCAGGTACCAAATTTTTCTATTAAATTAAAAATTTCATGATTGAAAATTTGACACTGCTGTAACTTACCGTTACCACTAATTCGGCTTAAAAAACCAGTGCCGGGGATAAAAAAAAATAAATTGTCTGCAGAGCCGGGGATAAATGCCATCCCCGGCGGGGATGGTAAAGGTTATAGCAGAGCCGGGGATGGAGCCTCACAGTGCCGGGGATATCCCCGGCGGTAAATCGAGCACTGGTGCTGAGGCTCATGGTGTCACCCAGTGCTGAGGCTCATGGTGTCACCCAGTGCTGAGGCTCATGGTGTCACCCAGTGCTGAGATGGTGTCACCCAGTGCTGAGGCTCATGGTGTCACCCAGTGCTGAGGCTCATGGTGTCACCCAGTGCTGAGGCTCATGGTGTCACCCCGAACGACTTACAACATAGACGTCCTCTGAGTCTGCCAGTGCAAATAACGGGAAAATACAGAATTTTATACTTTGATGTCACCCCTTGTGACGCCTCTACCTGTTTGACAATATTTTAGAGCTGTAATTGTCCATATGTTCAACCAGCTCAGGATGGTTACCTAACGCTACTTAGGAAAACAATTTATGTAGAGTGCCTCGAAAGAAAAGGTACATTTGTGATAGAGCGCCTAGTAAGAATGGGTCTCATTTTTGACGATATTTGATGTCACATGAATTAAAGGAAACATTGAAAAAATTACACCGGATGACATCAAATTTACGATCAATTTCAAAAGCATGCTTTAAAAATAGAAAGAATAATTGATTCTTTTTGTAGCTTAAAAATACTATCACCAACATCATCACCCAAGAATCCGCACAAGTTGACGAGTTCCTAAAAATGGCGCTGATCAAGTTACAAGAAACCATGGGCAAAGAGAGTCTGAATGTAGTTGTAGTTGCATTGACTTTCAGGCACGTAGTATGTGGAAAAACTGGCGACGGGAGACAAAGTATTGGGGCGACCAAGTGGAAACAAGGGGGATTAGCGGAACGAAAAATGTTTGACCATGTGTGTAAGAGGAAATTGGGACCTGATTTTTTTTAAAGAAATGGCCAAGGATATAATTCAGAGGCGTAGAGAGGTAAAAGGGCAGACGATACAGATGTCCCCGAATGCCAATGTACAGGGACGCCGGAATGAGGCTTACAATGTTGTTCATTTAAATGCTTTTAAATACTTATATAACAAAAATTAAGAATTTATTGACAATAATTGATAACTAATTATTATTAATGATTTAAAATAAAATATTTTACTAAATAATTTATAAGTGTCAATGGGTTATTTTCTTTAAATCCCTTTACGTCACATTTTTCTCCTTTGAAAATTCATATTCATGTTGTAACCTGCCATCTCTATACCCAGATATACCTGTATGTAATGCAAACAGGGTTTGTATGACATATATCTACTTATCTATAAGCTTGATTGCAGTCTCACCAATTTTTTGTTCATATCCATAACCACCATTACAGTTTCAAAAAGGTAAAATAAAAGCACAAATTGACCCCTGTCTTCAGCTAAACATCCTATATTCTCCAGCGCTGGTTTATCATCTAATTAAAAATTTACGGCTGGCTACGATTAATTTAAATTTAACTATTAATATCATAAAGTAATCTTTAATTTCTATTATAGCCAAACATCTCAAGGTAAGTAACAAAAACAGGTAATTGACTTTTTGTTTTGTTTTATTCTGATTTCCCCTCTCTCATAGACATTGAAAAATAATAATTTGAACTTTTTTAACTGCTATGGACTATTTTAATATGTTCCTCAGCGATACAGATCCTGTGATCTTGGCTATTATATAGTTTATTTTTTTTTTTTATAAATTGAAAAAATATTATAAATAGGCCTACTTTCTTAATTTTAATTGAATTTATCGATTAATCGATATTTAATCAATACAATTTTTAATGATTAATTGAGAAATTAATTGTTAGATTCCCCAGCCCTATAAAAAAATATATACGCAATTGACTGTAGTACTCTTTTCAATTAAACTCTCCTATTTTTTCTGTAAATAAAAATATATAAAAAGAAGAGAAAGAAAACTCTCAAAGGTTCATATTTTATTTCAGTACCTAAGTAATTGTAACAAATAACAGGAAAATATAAAAATTTAATCTATTCACACATTTGTACAAATATATATTATTTTAAACAATTAAGTTACACAGGCAGTAAAATTCTTTATTTAAAAACACATTTTAAATAAACATTTCAATAATTAATTTTTTAAAAATAGCAATTGCACAGCCAGGATCATAAATGATGTGATACTCATTCTTACAGCCCTCAGAGACCACAGATGTAGTGGTACATATTAATGTGACACCCAGAATCATAAATATGCTGGTATATATTCATACAACATCCAGAACCACAAACATGCAAGCGATGTAGGTACTTTAAGACATTTATTCACAGAGTCAAAAGCTATCAGTGTTTGTTTATGATTGTTTTTGTTGAAAATAAGAGTAAGTAATTTTTTATTTTACGGAAACCAACATCACCTGTCTTTTTGTCTGTATTAATTTCTCACCACCATCACTTGAGTACAACAACACCACCATTGCTACTAGAGTACAACAACACCACCATCACTAGAGTACAACAGCATCATAATTGTTAACCATTGCTACTAGAGTACACAACACTGCCATTACTTGAGTACAACAACACTGCCATCACTTGAGTACAACAACACCACCATTGCTACTAGAGTACAACAACACCACCATTGCTACTAGAGTACAACAACACTGCCATCACTTGAGTACAACAACACCACCATTGCTACTAGAGTACAACAACACCACCATCACTTGAGTACAACAACACTGCCATTACTTGAGTACAACAACACCACCATCACTTGAGTACAACAACACCACCATTGCTACTAGAGTACAACAACACTGCCATCACTTGAGTACAACAACACCACCATCACTTGAGTACAACAACACCACCATTGCTACTAGAGTACAACAACACCACCATTGCTAGAGTACAACAACACCACCATTGCTAGAGTACAACAACACCACCATTGCTAGAGTACAACAACACCACCATTGCTACTAGAGTACAACAACACCACCATTGCTACTAGAGTACAACAACACCACCATTGCTAGAGTACAAATTTTGGATAAATGAAATAACTTCTGTATAAAACAACTCTGTCTTATGTCACCATGGCTATAACCGACAAACACAACATCACATCAATACAATCACAGGGAAATGAGTTTTTTTTTTTTTAACAACTAAACAATAAATTTGCATCATGAAAAGATAGAAATATTTCAATCAAATGTGATAGATTACTTCTCCAGCTCTTTGTACATTATGGATTAATTTTTATTTTTTTTTTAACAAATGTCTACACATATTAGCTATGATAGTAAAGAATCATGGCACTGTTAAAATTATGGAAATGAAAATAATCATGTTGCAAAAATGCATACTGGCAAAAATGCAATTATTGCACCTTCGACGAATAAATCTGCAGGTATGCCCAATGTTCCCTCTAAGTTTTATTAGTTTTTCTGCAAAAAAATTAACTATTAACTAGTGAGCAAATATCCATTTTTTCTGTGAAAAATTTTACATCCCCCAAAAATGCATATATCATCCTTATCAACATTGCTGGATAGTCACTCTAAAATGCTGCAGTGTTTGGAGACAGCTGCAGAGGTTAGAGAGAACATTGGGTATACAACAATGGCATTCAGAGGTTAGAGAGAACATTGGGTATACAACAATGGCACTCAGAGGTTAGAGAGAACATTGGGTATGCAACAATGGCACTCAGAGGTTAGAGAGAACATTGGGTATGCAACAATGGCACTCAGAGGTTAGAGAGAACATTGGGTATGCAACAATGGCACTGCCATACATACTAACACAATAGCAATCATGGCAGTGCAACATACATTGAAAAAAATGCAATTATGGCACCATGACACAATTTGACAGAAATTCAATTATGGCACTGTCACACATATTGACAGAAATGCATTTATGGCACTGTCACAAATATTGATCGAAATTCACTTATGGCACTGTCACACAAATTGAAAGAAGTGCAACCATGAAACTGCAACACATATAAATAGTTCTATTACTAATGAAGATAAGATCCATAACTAAAGTGCCCAGAGGTTCTAGTGGCTGCTTGTTTGAAATTGAATGACATCCCTTTACTTACATTCAAGTCTATAACCAACCATAAATAATTTGACTGTGTTCATAATGTAATGCTAGGTGAGCTCCAGAATTAAACAACTATTCTATGACTGGCATGACACACTTCAGAAAACTGTGCTATTTTAAGTCATTATCAGAAACATTTAATTAAGATGCTAAAATTTTGTTTTTAAAATCCCTATTTTATAAGGCAATGAAAATGCAAGAAACTTAGACACAACCCCATTCTCTGTCAACTCTTCTTATCTTATCATTACAGATCTGTGCAGCAGATTATTGTGTCATACGCTTATCCATGGTTTATGTCTAATCTTGAATTTATTAGTTTTGAACATTGATAATGGTTTGGGTTTCCTGGCTTGTTCAGGATACCCATTCCACTCCCAGGGGCCAGTCATAGCCAAGTTCACAGACGCAGATCTTATAACTGGATGCGGTTGTGATTCCACTATGAGAAAGGCCAAAGGCAAGTAGCATTAACATTCACAGGTGTCCAGAAACTTATTTTGTAGAGCTCTATGTTACAATTTAACCTTTATTTCACATGTATCACAGCCTGTTGAGACAAAATCTATAGATAAATGATCCAAAATACATTCCAAAACATTGCTCCTCAATGGAAATTTAACTTTTCTTATTTGCGTTTATTCTTCAAATTCTCAAGAAAATGACTGCATTCATGAGTTGTAGTTTATTTGAGATCACAGTGTTGGAAATTTATTTAAGTTATGTTTTTCATTGGAACTCAGAGATAAACTATTTTTGTTGTTGCTAAAGTCAGGTGTACATTATAGTTAAGTAGTAACCAAGGAAGCTTGTAAACCAAGTTTAGTAGTAACCAAGGAAGCTTGTAAACCAAGTTTAGTAGTAACCAAGGAAGCCTGCTACAAATCATAAGGCTTATTTAAATGTAACCAACCAATGAAGTAGACCTCCCCATTATTTAAAAGCTGAACTCATTCAACAAGCCGATCCCTCCACAACTTGCGTGGGGCCGGCCCACTGCTCTGAACAATGAATAAACCAGTCAGTATGACTCCCAGCAGGTGGCGTTCCAGACCAGCAGGAACGTGTGATTGGCTCGAGGGTCCACCTGTGTCACCGAGTCTGCCCTTGGCCCAGCATCATCAACTTTCAGCGAAGGTCCGGATTCCAAATTTGGATGATAGACCTAAATGGAATAAGAGAGAAAACAAAAGTAGCTAAAAATAATTTTTTTTCATTGGACACAAATAAGGCAAGCCGAATTGGATGAATCTTAAGTGGATTCACTGTGATATCTTGTCATTTCTGGTTGATTACTGTACATGATTCCTACACTCTCTATTACTCTGATCTTTGCTTATGTGAGGGTATTGTGTCCATCCTTTTTCTTTTCTTTTAATTCATTAATAGGTAGGATATGCTAAAGTTTATATTAGAACTATTTAAATTTATACTTTATGTTTTGACGTTGAACTGATAACATCTTTGATTAAGATTTTCCAAAATGTGCGCCTTTCATTTAAACATTTAAATACTTTGTTTAACTGATCAACTCAGTCTTTGTGCCATAAGTTTTATCACAGTGAAATACTCTGTCAATAAGTAAATTAGAAAATCATATTCCAACTATATCGATCATTTAATCAAAGCAAACTATTCTAAGTTTCTAAAGATAAGACGCTTTCTCTTATTCCAAAAAGGGGAGAAATTGCCTTAATTTTTAAGTTTATTTTCAGCATGACATGCAGAACAAGACTAAGAACAGAACCCCGGACAGGTAACAATATAAATAGGATAACACTACAGTTTTACAGTTTTCAAATAGCTTTTAAATTAAAAAAAACCCAGACATTTTAATTCATAGTTTCAAAATGATGATAGATAAAAAATAAATCACATTCATTTGTTGGCTTTGAGGAAACGGTTTGCTAGTAATCCACATAATAAAACCTCAAATGATTTATTAGTTTTAGCTGTCATTTGTTAATTTTGTTTGTTTAAAGACTCAAGCCATTAGGGTAAACCAACCTTGAGAATATTGTTGTAGCCCTTGCCAACTGTGACAACAGCTGGTGTACATACATCAGGCTTATCCTTCCCATCTTCCCCCTTCCCTGCACAGTCGTGGGCATCGCTGCCAAGGTCAAGGTTGGATGGCATCAGGGGAAGTATGACCTTGATGTAAAAGTCCTGGGCAGAATGGCACTGGAACAGGGACAGGGGCACCAGAGTCGATGCCTCCGTGACCAGGACGCTGCCTCGCGTGGTCCCGATATACAGATAATGGTCAATGGCAGACAGCGCGGTCACCTGGCCACCTGTCAAGGGAGGCAACAACAGGTTAAGAGATCATTACAGGTTAAAAGATCATTCATGGGAATTAAATGTAACAGAGTTGAGAAATCAGTGTAACTCTTAATGTGCCATAATGTTTTCGGAAAACTTCCGCCACTGTACCGTAAGAACTTCCCAAATTGCGATCAACCCGTTATGAAATTAAAAAAATTGCGTAAAATCCATTTAAATTATTATTGTCATACTGACGTCATCTTATAGGATAAGAATGGTTATTTTATGTATCTGAAAGACTGTATTGAGTTTAAAACTATTTTTACCTGTAGTTTAGTACTATTATTTTAGTAATAAACTATAGCACAATCGCATCTTTGAAAAAAAAACGTACAACCTTCCAAAAAACTCAGCGAATCGAGCGATAACACTAGCGAGGGAAACAGCTGCCATTGCCGGAAGTCGAAAACATTGTTTTTCACGCACTGAAGAGTTTTTATTTTCTGTAATTTCGTTTCTAAAGAGAGTTCTATCGAGTCGCGCATTATCACGCTTTGTTAAAAAAAACGGTAAACCGCGGATTACCGCGCTGTGGCACGTTAAGAGTTAAAGCTATGTATGGTTCACAGAAGATTATTTTTTAATTTTTGAAGTGATGCTCTTTGAAGACATAGTAAAACATCATTTCACAACATCTCCTTTGGAAGGATTTAATTCATTTTGATGCTTCATGTTCTCCTGCATTTCAACATATTTCAGATTGCTTTGGAATACATAGAATTTCTCATAACATTATAATCAATTGTCTTGTGACCTCAAAGTAATTAGCAGTGAGCATGATCTCTTTTGTGATTGTGATGGAGCATTTTTGGATTATGGGTTCAAAGAAGACAGAGCCCTTTTTTAAAAAAAAAGTATTGAATTAATTACTTTAGAAATATATAACTTTTCACATTCTTGAGGGTAATTAAAAGAACTAATATAATTTCTATACATAAAAATAAATCTTAACTATGGGAATTAGAGAGCCAGTTAGCTTAACTTGTGCATGCAGTTTTATTGTTTTACTATTGAAAATAAATGTCTCACTGGAAGAATTTTAAAGAAATTTCTTGTTATTGTGACGCTTCCAGGTCAAATATTTTAAAGGATTTTTGTGAGAAGGGTCCTTAAAACAAAATAAATTACAATGAAAGGGGCGAACATTCTAAAAGATCCATGAAGTTGCCATTAAAATGGTGAAAATTTAATCTAATATTGTTAAAAGCCATCTCATTGGCCAGTACAAGGAACAGCAAGCAAATCTCAAGGCTTGTATTATTGGGCCTGTAAAATGGCCATTCAGATTTTCATTCAACATCAAAACACTTATCAATAATCCAAATTAATGTTGAATGCTAAAGTGATATGCTCTTTTGCTATAATTTTAAATCTAGTGCCTGTGACTACAGAAAATTCCCTCTAGGCACCAAAATAAACCAAAGATAATACAGCAGTTATTTATTAACAAACAAACAAGGTGATTGGATCATGTCTGATAGAGATCTTTCTTTGTTAGACCATGAATGCCATTGATCTGTCCAGTGGGAACACACATCAATCAAATTTAATGGGTTAAGCTCATTCCCATTACACTAGTCAACCAGCTTACACTCAAACAAACAACCAGCTTACACTCAAACAAACAACCAGCTTACACTCAAACAAGTAACCAGCTTACACTCAAACAAACAACCAGCTTACACTCAAACATGCAACCAGCTTACACTCAAACAAACAACCAGCTTACACTCAAACATGCAACCAGCTTACACTTAAACATGCAACCAGCTTACACTCAAACAAGTAACCAGCTTACACTCAAACATGCAACCAGCTTACACTCAAAAAAACAACCAGCTTACACTCAAACATGCAACCAGCTTACACTCAAACAAACAACCAGCTTACACTCAAACA
>MUZC01004571.1:176677-191025 GCA_002072015.1 Radix auricularia | reverse complement strand
AAATCTTACACTAATTATCACAGACACAAATCTCACCCTAACTATCACAGACACAAATCTCACCCTAATTATCACAGACACAAATCTCACCCTAATTATCACAGACACAAATCTCACCCTAATTATCACAGACACAAATCTCACCCTAACTATCACAGACACAAATCTCACCCTAACTATCACAGACACAAATCTCACCCTAACTATGAAACAAGTGTCACCCTATTAGACTCCCACTAAACTAAAAAAAAACAACAATGCCCCACTATCAAAGTCCCACCAAACAAAGCCTCAACAATGTCCCACAAACAAAGCCCCAACAATGTCCCACAAACAAAGTCCCACCAAACAAAGCCCCAACAATGACCCACTATCAAAGTCCCACCAAACAAAGCCCCAACAATGTCCCACAAACAAAGCCCCAACAATGTCCCACAAACAAAGTCCCACCAAACAAAGCCCCAACAATGTCCCACAAACAAAGTCCCACCAAACAAAGCCCCAACAATGTCCCAGAAACAAAGTCCCACCAAACAAAGCACCAACAATGCCCCACTATCAAAGTCCCACCAAACAAAGCCCCAACAATGTCCCACTATAAAGTCCCACCAGATTACATCTTAAAGAAGTACCCACCCTGTAGCTCTCCACTCGCTTGACCTGGTTAAAGGTGAATATCTCCAGGGCATTCTTCCCATGAAATCCTGAGCTGAGCCAAATCTGCGACATCTGAGGCTGACTGGGTCCAATTCCCAACAGCTGGTCAGACATGGTTGGACTTGAGATCCCAGTGCCTGAGTCTCCTGTCAGGCAAGAAACATTAGGGAAAAGAAACATCTTTAAAGCAAGGGGTCAAAATATATGCTATTAGGCCACAGGCATTGATAATATGACTGTCAAGTGTCTTTTGCTGATAGAAAAACGATTTGTCTCATCTTCATTTCAAACTATAGGCCTTAAAGGTCGTTCAATTTTAGAGTCTTGATCTTGGGGCCTTAAAGGTCGTTCAATTTTAGAGTCTTGATCTGGGGGCCTTAAAGGTCATTCAATTTTAGAGTCTTGATCTGGGGGCCTTGAAGGTCGTTCAATTTTAGAGTCTTGATCTGGGTTCCCTTCAAAAAGAATTAGTTAATTGGTGTACCGTTTTTCTGTTGTCCAATATTTCACACCAAGACAGTAGAGTATAATGGACTTAGCTTTCCAAATTTGCTTTGATAATACTCCAGAATAATTCTGTTAATCGTCCATGCATTGAATGGCTGTTGTTGTCTTAACCTAAATGTCTGACTGGTAAGTGTTATGAATATATCATATTTCATATAAAACCCAATGAGTCTGGTGACCAATTGCCTATAATTCTGTCTTTTTTCTTAAATTCCCTTCTAATCCTGTCGAATGATTCTGTCCTCTTATAAACCTGTCTTGACCATGTTTTACAGACTGCATCTTTAACCCTGTCTGGCTCATTTGGTCTCCTTTTTGTCCACGGATTCTGTACCGTTTTAACCCTGTCTGAGGGTCCATCCATATATTACGTACGTAAGGAGGGGGGTCTTAAATTAACTGCATTTTGCGTATAGATGCGTACGGGGGGGGGAGGGTTTCAACTGAATGTGTACGTACACACAATAAATTTAATTTGCATAATACTAAGCCTAGTAACATAAACCGGCCAGACTGCAAACTGCATTCGAGACCGATTGAGTCAAGACTGATATGCAATAATGGTTTATAATTCAATGCAAATGAAATTCTAAGCTTTTAATTGCTTGGAAGTAATTAAAATTTGATTCAGACCTAACGTACACAAATTACTAAAGTTTATCCGTCAGATTTATATTTCCATTTCATGAAATTAGTAGAAGTTTCTCTTTCTCCCCACCGGTGCCTCAGTCGCTATAAATACACACCAGAACGGCGATTTCACTGCTTGTATTGTTCTATTTAATTAGTTTTGTTATGCAGTGTTCAAGACAATAACATTTTAATGTTCTATTGTATTTCTTCAATATTTTCAACATGAAAAACACAATATTACATAACTGACGTCAAGCGATTTAGGCAGATTTTTACCCCGTCCTCCCTCGTTACAAAAAACTTAGACCACCCTCCAGTATAACGTCACAAAGGGGCCGTCCATAAATGACAACACACACCTAGAGGGGGGAAGGGCTCAACCATTTGTGACGAAGGAGAGGGGGTGTTTAAGAAATGTGACGTCACATCAAAACACTTAACTTTAAATAAAAGTTTCACCTGAATATTTGATTGTTTACAATATATTTAATGACGTTTTACGTGTCATGGTATTAGTATTAGAGTGCAGCCTTACACTAAATACATACTTAAACTTAAATGACAAAAAGTGATTTGAAACATAATAATTTTCAAATAAAATAATGGCTTTTATGGGGGGTGGGGGGTAGACATTTTTGTGACATCATATTGGATTTGGGGAGGGTCTTATTTTTTTGGCCATTATCACCCCCTCTCTTACAACCTGACATTTTACCAATGTTCCCTTTAAACAGATGGTTCTTATCATGTCAAACAACCTGACATTTTACCAATGTTCCCTTTAAACAGATGGTTCCCCTCATCTCAAACAACCTGACATTGGACCAATGTTCCCTTTAAGCTGTGCAACTGCGCAGATATCTGACAGACGCTGTGCAGCAGTTTAGAATTACAGTGCAGCAAATTGTGTAAAATATTGAATTCTTTTTTTTTAAATGGATGATGTGCAACTTTGCACACAAGTTGTTTTACTTTGCACACAGACTATCAAACCTTAGAAGGAAATTTGGATTGGACCCTGTCAGTAAATCACCTGACATTCTGTCCATCTGTGACACCAGACAAGCTGCATAGACTGAGACATCTGGACCCAAAGTGACGACATCCTGCAGGTGACAGAACTGTGGAGATTTGGCGATGCCCAGAATCCCATCCATGGTCGGCCTGTCATCTGGATCATGTGACCAGCACATGGACATGAGATCTAAGATGTAGGTCGGAGACTGTTCTGCTTCCTGTTATGTTATATGAAAAATATGTATTAAAAAGTATGGGTGTTAAGCAATTTACCCAATAAGATTATTTTCCACCATGAATTAAATTTCCCCTATGAGACAATTTTCCACCATGAGATAATATCTCACCAATTTCTGAGGCTGAAGTGAATCCAAAGAAAATCTCAAACCTGTACAGTTAAACTGGGTCGCTCCCCCTGACAAATGAGATTATTGGGATTGTTGACAGAATGGAACGGCGCTCGGCAGGTCAACACCTCAAACAAGAACATCCCAAAGGAGAACACGTCAACCTGGAAACAAGACGCTCATTACATTATTACATGGATCAGATTCAAGGGACAGAAGGATTGTGTTTGGGTGATGCTATGAATAGATAGTGGTTTCATCATTTAAACAAAATTTGAATGCATGATGTTTGACTAGTCTTTTTGAGTGTTGTTTAATTTAAGGCACCATATGGAGCTAAGTCTCAGACAATCACTCAGTGCATCAGATAAGAAGCCAGTTGATTTTTAGAAACAAAACGGATGGGATGACTGAGATAACAGCATAAGTGTAACAGGCATGTTTGTTTTTGATAACACTGTTTGAGTGTGGGACTCGAGTGGCCGAGTGGTGGTTTATGTTCTTCACCATTTGTGGTATAAGTTCTGCAACTTCGTGAAATGAGTTTCTCACCTTAGTAGAGTAAGTTCCCTTGCCTGCATGTTGGAGTATCTCTGGGGCTATGAAGGGCGGGGTTCCTCCAAATCCTTTGGCTCCTGTGGGGAGGACAGCACGGCTGATGCCATAGTCTGCTAATTTGAGATCAACTGTACTCCTGGGGTGGGCATCAGCTGAAACATTGACTTAATGGTTTTAATCAATAGGAAATAAAACTGAATTTTTAAAAAAAATCTAAAGCAAAAATATTATACCTTGTTAGCAAAACAAATATTCTGGATTACAAATGTAATAAATAGTGGTTGTATTCTAAAAATACTTCTTGCATTTAAATTTTTAAAAATATATCATGCTTGTTGTCAACTTTGGCTACAATTTAACATTGTCAACATCAGCCCTTTGTGATCAAGTCTGGTATAAATTTTGGCCAGTTTTGATTTTGGCATATTTTGAAATATGTCTCATTTAAAATTTGGCTTATTAAAAATTTCATAGTTGTATAGACTTGTGACCATTTTATCTAATTTATTGCTTATCAATTTTTAGATGATTCCATTAAATGTTACCTGTGTTAGGTAACTCCCATATCAAAACATTTTCTGCCTTCAGGTCTCTGTAAATGATGTTGTGGGAATGCAGGTAGCTCAGAGCCTTAGACACCTGTGGACGAAATTGCACATGCTTATTACATCACACACTGGCCAAGCCACGCAGGGGACTACGTTTACAACAACGCCCGCCAAGGCCTACCTGCAACACGATTTCCCTTATGACAAACACAGGGAAATGTTCTCCGTGCTTGTTCATCTGCCTCAGCCTGGAGTCCAGCGAGCCGTTGGGGGCCAGGGCCAGCACCAGGGACAGGGGCTTGAGACACAGGGCTATCAGCGGCACGATGTGAGGGTGCTCCAGCTGACTGAGGATGGACACTTCTTGTCTGGCCGTCAGGTAGGCACTGCAGGCTTTCTCCAGGAATGCATGAAAGCCCTATCAAGAAGCAGAAAAAAAGTAAGTGACGATCTTGACACCCTTTTTTCAAAAGTGGAAAGTTAAATATGGGTGTTTGTATTCCATTGTTCTCTTTTGGGCCCTAGTGACTTATCAGGGGAAATTGTTTCCCATTGTTCACCTTTGCTGATATGGACTTAAAATTTACACACTAAAACCCTGAATTAATTGCATTTGAATTGTCAAAATTTTCAAATTCTAGGAAAATCATTCCCCAACTCCCAAAGAGACCACAAACACTCTGACAAATTGGAGTTTGTTTAAATAAGTTTGCTGTTGATGTGTTTGGGGCCTAAGAGGAAGCATAGTATAACTTGTCCCTTTCAAACTTTAAAAATAAATACGTGACAAAAAGCCAAGATAAACATCACTTGTCTTTAAAATGGTACTTTTCCTAACCAACCCAGAATCGTGCCCATCTAGAGTACACACACGCAGCAATCTGGGTTATCTTAACCCAGGTTATCTTAACACAGGTTATCTTAACCCAGGTTATCTTAACACAGATTATCTTAACACAGGTTATCTTAACCCAGGTTATCTTAACACAGGTTATCTTAACACAGGTTATCTTAACACAGGTTATCTTAACACAGGTTATCTTAACACAGGTTATCTTAACCCAGATTGCTGCGTGTGGTGTGCACTAGATGGGCACGACTCTGTTCACCTGTTTAATGTCCATCCTGGTCTGAACTTGCTTGAACAAAATTTTGATGGCCACCTGTTCAGGCTTGCTGTTGTCCTGGAATAGAAATTTCAGCCAAGATATTGACTAAGTTGACATTTAACATTTTAGCACTCACGTAAATTTGTATTTGCAATACCAATCAGAATAGAATCGCTTGTGTAACACAAGCTTAATGGCTCAAATGACAGGCACTTACTCTAGAGTAGAGCCACCCAGAATGTACTTCTCCAAAATTCCCCTTGCCCAAGCAGGGACCAATGTCCAGTTGTGTGGAGGAAGGCAACAAGAGATTCTCAGACTGGTCCTGGAACACCTGCACATTGGGAGAAAGAAAACATCCGCTTGAAGGCAGAGAGAGAGAGAGTTGAACAACGCAGACTATTAAAATCAAATGGCAGCCATAACTTAGCAATGAATCAAGTAAGATAACTCACAACATCAGGGGCAATAAACAGTTGGTGCGTGATGCCATCCTTGCCCAGGAGGCAGAGGGGTGAGATTGAGCCGTGACGAGGGCAGATGGCATCGACCCCCTCCAGCACGTCCAGCATGCAACGCTCAATTAACCAGGAGAAAATGACTGCTTCACCGTCTGGGCTCCCTTTGTTGTAGATGAACGCTTGACCCTCTGTCAAAGTCCTGTCAACAAAGAAATGACCACTCTATGGAATGGATGTGTTCTAGTTGTACTGGTGGAAAGGATTTTAGGAGGGAAATTCTTTATAAGGTAAGACTGCAGATCAGCCCCTCCCGGAATAGCTTTTTTTAAAATAAATTTCAAAATGCAGTTACGCAAATAGGTTGAATAAATGAATTATTGCTAATTAATTTTTTGGAATCAATATGCACTAATCAAGGGGCAACAAAAGAGGTAAAAGCTCAAAATTAGATGTCAAGTGATTTGTTTCTGTTTCAATTTTATTGTTAACTTTGGGTTTTGAACTTTAACAAAAAAAATTCTAAGTTTTTAAAGAACTCTGTTGTTTTGTTTTGGGGCCCCATGCTGTGACCCAGTAATTAGAATACACTGCAATGGGTGATTATGCTGAGGCTCACTGCAAGAATTGTAAGCCGGGTCATAAGAGTCGAAGACTTGACCAGCCAAAGAGAATGACACATATTTAAGGAAAAAATTATGTTTTGAATAGATTAAAAAAAAGTTGAATTTATCAAAATTTCCCCAAGAAAGGAATTCTTGGACTTGTTTAATTGAGAGAAATACATTGATGGTTAAGTTAAATTGATATTGACAAGCTATTATACCAATTTATTGCCATTAAAACAAATAATAAAAAGACACATGATTGAGAACATTATTGAATTTTTTAAATATAAAAAAACTTTTAGATAAAAACATTTAGCAAAAACCACAAACCTCGGTCTTTTAAACACAGTTTGCTCCCCTGTGCCTTCTATGGCTGCATGAAGTGAGCCAATGACAGTGGCACTTCGCTCCCTGTTTCCTAAACTATTCTCCGATACCACCACTGGCATGCACAAGTCAGGAACATTGGGGTTCACAAAAAACCAAGAGTCGTTGTCATGTTTGTAACTTCTCTGCCGTGTCACTTCTCGGTTGAGGCACTGAGGGCACGGCACGATGCGGGTCACCAGGTAACGGCCTTCGCAGTTTTGACTAAACCTCAGCTCTCCTATGTCCGGGTACCAGTCCTGTAATAATTTTATGGTAAACCTGGTTTAATGATTTGTGATTTCTCATGGAGTGATAAATTCACATGATCCTATTTATTCAAATGTTTTATACACTTGGTGGAGAAGAGTTGAAGGTATACATCAAGTGTTGTTATGTCATTAACATAAAGCCCAATGTTAACATCTAGACATGTAAAAATTATTTTCTTTTGTAGGTAATAAATGTGTATTTATGATTTGTCCCAAACTTTGAGTTTCAGTAATGTTGTTTTAATGGGGGGGAAAAATGAATTCAACTGTGTAACCTGTAAAAGATTGTCTATATGCTCCACTATTTTAACCAACAATTTGGTGGTGGCAATCTCCTCCCTGTAGATGGTACTGGACGGCTTGGACAGGTCAAGATTCTGGGGACATAATTTGGTTTTAACATGTTCAAACCTTTAAAGTATCACAAACAATGCCATAAAAAATGCTTGAATTTGAATTATTTTTTATTGCTATTTTTTAAAATAAAAGTATTCTAGTGCTTAAAACAGCAAGAATAGTTTAGCTTTGTGGTTAGAACATTCACCCTCATTATTCTAATCCCATAGATATCAGTGCATGAGGCCTTCCTGCCTGGGGTAAGACTTGCACTACTCCCCAGCTTTGAAAAATGTGTTAATCTCTAGAAAGTTGAATTATCTGACATTTCTGCTAGGTAGTTTTGATAATGGCTTGCTATTTCAAAGTACAGTTTATGTAAATTGAGACCTTTAGCAATTTCAGTGAGGTTCTCACCACAGCAGAGTTATTCAACAGCTGCTGATCTACTCTCTTTAACACACAAGTCGTGTCTGACTGGCTCACATGCAGGGGGGCCCATCTTTGTGGATCACATGTGACACACAAGTCGTGTCTGACTGTCTGGCTCACATGCAGGGGGGGCCATCTTTGCTTGTCTCATGTGACATTCAAGTCGTGTCTGACTGTCTGGCTCACATGCAGGGGGGGCCCATCTTTGCTTGTCTCATGTGACATTCAAGTCGTGTCTGACTGTCTGGCTCACATGCAGGGGGGGGCCATTTTTGCGGGTCACATGTAACACACAAGTTGTGTCTGACTGTCTGGCTCACATGCAGGGGGGCCCATCTTTGCGGGTCACATGTAACACACAAGTTGTGTCTGACTGTCTGGCTCACATGCAGGGGGGGCCCATCTTTGCAGGTCACATGTGACATTCAAGTCGTGTCTGACTGTCTGACTAACCTGCAGGGGGGGCCATCTTTGCGGGTCACATGTAACACACAAGTTGTGTCTGACTGCCTGACTAACCTGCAGGGGGGCCCATCTTTGCGGGTCACATGTAACACACAAGTTGTGTCTGACTGTCTGGCTCACATGCAGGGGGGGCCCATCTTTGCGGGTCACATGTGACATTCAAGTCGTGTCTGACTGTCTGGCTCACATGCAGGGGGGCCCATCTTTGCGGGTCACATGTAAAACACAAGTTGTGCCTGACTGTCTGGCTCACATGCAGGGGGGCCATCTTTGCGGGTCACATGTAACACACAAGTTGTGTCTGACTGTCTGGCTCACATGCAGAGGGGCCCTTCTTTGCGGGTCACATGTAAAACACAAGTTGTGCCTGACTGTCTGGCTCACATGCAGGGGGGCCATCTTTGCGGGTCACATGTAACACACAAGTTGTGTCTGACTGTCTGGCTCACATGCAGAGGGGCCCATCTTTGCGGGTCACATGTAACACACAAGTTGTGTCTGACTGTCTGGCTCACATGCAGGGGGGGCCATCTTTGCGGGTCACATGTAACACACAAGTTGTGTCTGACTGCCTGACTAACCTGCAGGGGGGCCCATCTTTGCGGGTCACATGTAACACACAAGTTGTGCCTGACTGTCTGGCTCACATGCAGGGGGGCCCATCTTTGCGGGCCACATGTAACACACAAGTTGTGTCTGACTGCCTGACTGACCTGCAGGGGGCCCATCTTTGCGAGTCACATGTAACACACATGTCGTGTCTGACTGTCTGACTCACCTACAGGGGGGCCCATCCTTGCTGGTCTCATGTGACACACAAGTCATGTCTGACTGTCTGACTCACCTGCAAGGGGGGCCCATCTTTGCTGGTCACATGAAACCTCAGGGAGTCAGTCGGAATGGTGATCTCTAGTATCTTGCTGTTGAGGACATCAAGAAAGGACCATTCGTTGTCGATGCTGCACTTGATGCGGCACTGGCTGATTAAATAGACACAGATAAATTCTTTGGTATAATTAAAAAACTAAATATAAATGTTAAAAAAAATCACCATGCATTATGGGAATATCCACAAATCTACACCGTGAATGTTAACAAGACCTCAATAATAAGTCTATTATCTAGAGACAGGAAACAAAATAACATTTACAAATCACATAATGCATATGAGACTGCATTACGTTAGCTTCCTATAATGTCCTTCAATGCTCTTACACAAATAACAACATGTTGTGTGACAGCAGATGAGGGAAAACATTAAGTCATTAAGTGTTGAAAAAAATATGGATGCAAAAAAGCTAACCAACTTGGAATCAGAGCTAACCCACCGTGAGTTAGAACGAATCCTCCTGTTATTAGAGCTAACCTATCTGTAAGTTAGAACTAATCCTCCTGTTATGAGAGCTAACCTATCTGTAAATCCTCCTGTTATGAGAGCTAACCTATCTGTAAGTTAGAACTAATCCTCCTGTTATGAGAGCTAACCTATCTGTAAGTTAGAACTAATCCTGTTATGAGAGCTAACCTATCTGTAAGTTAGAACTAATCCTGTTATGAGAGCTAACCTATCCGTAAGTTATAACTAATCCTCCTGTTATGAGAGCTAACCTATCTGTAAGTTAGAACTAATCCTCCTGTTATGAGAGCTAACCTATCTGTTATAATATTTTATTCAACTGTAATAAAGTTAAACCCCTGTAACTAAAGCTAACCCACCTGTGATTAGCACAAACTCACCTGTAATTAGAGCTAACACACCTGAAATTAAAGCTAACCCACCTGTAATAAGAGCTGACGCACGTGTAATTAGAGCTAACCCACCTGTAATAAGTGTAACCCACCTGTAATTAGAGCTAACCCACCTGTAATAAGAGCTGATGCATGTGTAATTAGAGCTAAGCCACCTGTAATTAGAGCTAACCAACCTGTAATTAGAGCTAACCCACCTGTAATTAGAGCTAATCCACCTGTAATTAGAGATAACCCACCTCTAATTAGTGTAACCCACCTGTAATTAGAGCTAACCCATCTGTAATTAGAGCTAACCCACCTGTAGTTAGAGCCAACCCACCTGTAATTAGAGCTAACCCACCTGTAATTAGAGCCAACCCACCTGTAATTAGTGTAACCCACCTGTAATTAGAGCTAACCCACCTGTAATTAGAGCTAACCCACCTGTAATTAGAGCCAACCCACCTGTAATTAGAGCTAACCCACCTGTAATCACAGAAATAGGATGAGCTGGAGAAAAAAACCTCCCTGATCCTCAACATCTCAAATCCAAGGTAGAAAAGTTCCAGTCCAGTTTGCCAACATCGCCATTCCGGGTCCTTGTCGGACAATGTCTTCACCTGTAGGTCAAGGCTGACTAGTCATTATTGGTTGTGCAATTTTCAGCTAAGAATTTTTTCCTTTATAGCCTAGCTGATTGCAGTTTGAAAAACTTAAAGTTTGCATTTTGCGCCACAAAGTCCTTTTAAGTTTGTTTTAAGTAGTTTTCCAGAGGAAAAGTACTTCAGGCAACATATTTTTCAAGATTTTTGTCTGAAGATTTTCCAGACCTAATTCAGTTTAAGCACAAGACAACAGACTGTCAGGATGTGGTAATGTGACCAAAAAGTCACAAACACTCTTGTAATCCCATTGTAAGAGTTAAGATGCTAAATATTCAAAAACATTAACCTTACTCCATTAACTGCATCACCAAATCTAATGTGATGTGTGTCTCTTTCTGAAGCTATAATAATTGCTCCAGTTCAAAGAGAAATTCAAACAGATTACCAATTTAAAAAAAAAAAAATTAACTCTTAAAGCCCCAAAGCGTGGTAATCCGCGCCTAGCCTCTATTACCGAAGCACGGTAATACTTGCCTCGATAGAACTCTCTTTAGAAACGAAATTACAGAAAAGTAGAAACTGTTCAATGGCGGCCGTTGCAAGCGCTAGTGTTATCGCTCGATTTGCGAAGTTTTTTTGTAGTTTTTATGTTTTTTTTTGAAGATTTGATTTTCCTATTCTTTACAAATAATAGTACTAAACTACAGGTAAAAATAGTATTTAACTCAAGACAATCTTTTAGATACGTAAACTAACCATTCTTATCCTAAAAAATGAAGTCAGTATGACAATAATGTTATAAATGCATTTTACGCAATTTTTTAATTTTCATAACCAGTTGATCGCAATTACGGGAAATCCTTACGGGACTGAGGCGGAAGTTTATTGAAAACCTTCTGGGGCTTTAAGAGTTAAAAAAAAAAGACCATACTAACTGCAGGATGTCACTCCTGACATTGAAGAGCATCAATTTGTTCATCTCTCATGCCCAAGTAGGACAATGACCATACCTCTGGTGTCTTCCGCAGGAAATCAGCTGGGAGAGAGAACAGCTCCTTCACAATGGCATAAATTGAGCTGTCAGCCAGCACCCTGGTGATGAGACGGGGCCAGAAGCCGCTGGGAAAGTAGGTCATAAAGTACAATCGGCAGCAGGAGAATATTGGATTGCTCGTGGGTTTGATGGCCAGGAGGAGAAACTTGGCCGATTCCCTCAGTGAGGAGAGGGTGATGGGTTCTCTCATAGCCTAAAGGGGAACAAAATCAGTGATCGGATTTTATTTCTTCATGGACTGCAGAGAAAAAAAAAGCATCAGTGGTGAAAAATTGGTTCTATACTCTACAGTAAAAATACTCAGCGATGAAATAAAGATTCTATTGTCCACACTAAAAATAATCAAGATGAAATATAGGTTCTATAGTCTATATTAAAAATAATCATTGAGTAAATATAAGTTCTATAGTATACACAAAACATAATCAGTAATAAGTTCTATTTTAGGCTGGAGAAGAAAGACAAAATAATAATCAATGGTCATTTTTAAAAAATCATCCTAGATTGAGGAAGAGGGAGAAATAATTGTATAAGCATCTTAAAAACTTGACAAGATTGAATAGCACATTGTGAACAGCTGAATTTAAAGCAGTGAGTTATACAAGTTTAAATAATAAATCTGCCCTTCCTCCTTTTCATCAATGCTGCATGTTTGATAATTGTTTCATATAAACATCATGGGGGGGATAAATGCTACTGTGGCAAAAACAAACTGGATACATTTTCTTAAAACTTTATTCTCCCCCCTATTAAAATGTAGTCACTCACTAGAATTTAAAATCTTCCCTTCAAACAACATCCCCAGTTATCTTTTTAAAATGCTTGTTCACTATACCATTTTTTTTCAAAGTAATTTAAAAAAAAAAAAACTGTTTTGTAAAAGATGCAAAACAGATTTGCCATGAAATAATTCAAATATATTCAAATATATTCAAGTTAGTATATCAGCTCAACCAATCTGAAATATGCCCTTCACCCTATATTAATCTGACCTTTAAAATATCACCAAAATTATTAATAATTGACTTTGTTCTCCCCAACCACAGAAGTAAAAGCAACAAACATCCCCAATCACAAGTCTCAGCATTGCACAGCTACATGCCACATGCAGGCAGACAGACGGTTCATACATCTCATACATCGTTCATTACGAGTAGTAAGATCTAAAAAGGCAAGGGTGGAGAGTGGTGGGGTGCCAAGCCAAGTACTTGTACTATAAGCTTACCCCTACCCCCCCTACCCCACTAAATCACTTCTCCAAAGTGTCCAAAGGCTATTGCCTATTCTAAATTCCTTAAGACACAGTATCAGATAATACGCTTCAAGTCTTCAATGACATTGAAATCTCAAAACTTATTTTCAAGTTTGTTTCAGGGCTCTACAGCAAAATAATTACAAAATGAACATGTTAATATTGCTGTAACCCTAATTTCAAGATTATATCTCATTGTTATTGGCATACCCCATGGAACACTCACAAGATGTGATCTAAACGAACAACACTCGTAAATGTGCAGAAAATTTTTAAATACTTTTAATCTTTTATTACTAAAAAATAAAAGAGAATTAAAAAAAAAGAAATGTTAATGTGGGCAGAATGTTTAGTCCTACTATAAGCTGGATTATGTTTCAGAATGATGAAATAAAAGCGTTTAAATAGTTACTATAATAGTAAAATAGTTAATATGCCAAAGTGTTTTTAAGGCCAAACTGAGAGCTGTTTTATTATCAAAGTAAAGTTGACACTTCTTTAATATGTAGGCTCAAATACATTGGCATTTACTCAGGCCAGGAGTAATCTTGAATCATCATCCCTTACTTGTGAAGCAATGATGTTTAATTAATTTTTATTAAAAAAAAAACCCACTCCAACTTATCTTATCTTATATGTTACAGACACTCCTTCTGTACAGAAGATTATTGTCAGGAAAATGTACAGAAGAATTGAACAATTTTATGTGTACAATTTTCTCAGAATCTGTAGCTGAAATTTTTTAATAGGATTATCGGGTTGTATGGCCCTACAGGATTTTGTATGTTTTAATACTAGATATATTTTGGAAAAAATCCAAAAACGCTTAAATTTTATTGGTCCATTAAATGACTGTTGGCTCCAGTTGAGGATATGAAAAAAATTAATTAGATATACTAAATGAGCTGTGTTCCACCAGTACCAATGTAATAATGCTGTCATAGTAACAAACATTTCAAATCTGTTAAAAAACACGTCACCTACAGGTAACCCATTCTCAAATTTCCAGGTAACCTATTCTCAAACTTCCAGGTAACCCATTCTCAAACTTCCAGGTAACCTATTCTTAAACTTACAGGTAACCTATTCTCAAACTTCCAGGTAATCCATTCTCAAACTTCCAGGTAACCAATTCTCAAACTTCCAGCTAACCCATTCTCAAACTTCCAGGTAACCCATTCTCAAACTTCCAGGTAACCTATTCTCAAACTTCCAGGTAACCCATTCTCACCCATTCTCAAACTTCCCGGTAACCTATTCTCAAACTTCCAGGTAACCCATTCTCAAACGTCCAGGTAACCTATTCTCAAACTTCCAGGTAACCCATTCTCAAACTTCCAGGTAACCCATTCTCAAACTTCCAGGTAACCCATTCTCAAACTTCCAGGTAACC
>MUZC01004571.1:134141-161938 GCA_002072015.1 Radix auricularia | reverse complement strand
TATGAACCACCAGGCCATCAAAGACAATATAAATTGTATGAACCACCAGGCCATCAAAGACAATATAAATTTTATGAACCATCAGGCCATCAAAGACAATATCATAGATTGTTATGAACCACCAGGCCATCAAAGACAATATAATAGATTGTTATGAACCACCAGGCCATCAAAGACAATATCATAGATTGTTATGAACTACCAGGCCATCAAAGACAATATCATAGATTGTTATGAACCACCAGGCCATCAAAGACAATATAAATTGTATGAACCACCAGGCCATCAAAGACAATATCATAGATTGTTATGAATCACCAGGCCATCAAAGACAATATAAATTGTATAAACCACCATGCCATCAAAGACAATATAAATTGTATGAACCACCAGGCCATCAAAGACAATATAAATTGTATGAACCACCAGGCCATCAAAGACAATATCATAGATTGTTATGAACCACCAGGCCATCAAAGACAATATAAATTGTATGAACCACCAGGCCATCAAAGACAATATAAATTGTGTGGATCGCCAGGCCATCAAAGTATACATACTTGGGTGCTTGAGCTCAAAGACAATATCATAGATCATGTCGACCAGCTGTTTGATGTTTTCCCCCGTGGTGCAGCTGACGTTGATTGTTTTGAGAATGTTGGGCAGGCCACTCTTGTCGGGCTCCTGGTTTGACAGGAACATTTTGTTGATCAGCATCATCATGGACTCTTCAAAGTCCTCGGGGTAGTTACGCCGCGTGGCCTTGTCCCGCAGGATGTCCAGGTGGGTGCCAACGATGATGACGGGTGCCCCCGGTGCCCTAGCCTGGAAAGGAAAAAAAATGCTCATCAGTTGTTTGTCACTAAGCCATTCTTATCACAGAGATCTGACAGCAGATTGTATAGACACATGTCGGGTGGCCTAAGTGACAGGCTGAAGTCACAGTGTAGCCATCTAATCAAATGCTTTATTTTTTCAAGGACTGACCTTTGATCTCTATAATTTATTCTTCTGCTTTTGTTTTTTTCTCATCCCACTATCCTCAGCTCTAAATTTTTCTCTTAGTTCCACTGTCCCTTCTCTAACTTACTCCTTGTCTCTATCCTCAGCTCTAATTTTGTCTCCTAGTTTCACTGTCTTCTGCTCTAATTTACTCCAAGTTGCTGCTCTAATTTACTCCAAGTTGCTGCTCTAATTTACTCCAAGTTGCTGCTCTAATTTATTCTAAGTTGCTGCTCTAATTTATTCCAAGTTGCTGCTCTAATTTACTTGTAGCATTTGCTGTAATTTCTCCCCCAATTTCACTATCCCCAGCTCTAATTTTCCCTCTATCGCTGTCCTCAGCTCTAATTTTCCTGCTATCACTGTCCTCTGCTCTAGTTTATTCCACCCAGTCTCTACCTCCTCTTCTCTAGTTTATTCCACCCAGTCTCTACCTCCTCTTCTCTAGTTTATTCCACCAAGTCTCACCCTCCTCTTCTCTAGTTTATTCCACCAAGTCTCACCCTCCATGCCCCTGACACTGACCTGAATGTTGACCAGCCACTGAAGTAGGCTCTCCACTCCTCTCTCCCCCTCAATGATGCTCCAGACCACCAGGTAGAGAGACCGTGGAGACAGGAAGTACTGGTGGGTGGCGTAATACTCTCTCTGTAAGCAAACAAAGTCCATAAGCAGATTTAACCATTTTAGCCATTGAGGTTATTTATTAGATCATTTACAACACAACTTTGAAATCTTTAGAGGTCAGCTCTGGCCAACCTGTTAAAAATATTAAACAACTGTTATATTATTGGTGTTACACTGCTTACACATTCATAGGTTGAGATAACAAGCATTCAACATTTGACAACTACACAGTATCCTGATTAGCATCATTTCTTACCTGGCCACCAAAGTCCCACGTTCTGAAATGGACTGCCCCTTTGCTTCTCCTGTCCAGGACCAATTCATTGATGTCAATGCCGACGGTGGAGAGTAAGGTTGACTGTTTACTGCCTTCACTTTTGTTGACTCTGTCTCTCCAGTGCTGGAAGGAGTATAGATTTTATCACATCACTTACTGACGAAAAAACTTGACAAAATTTAACTGAGGCCACTCCCATCCCCTCTATGAGTTCTTGCTACCTTTAATATGCTCAAGGCTATTTGTTATCGTTGTGGAAGTAAAGCGGCAATGGATTGTGCCACACAATCCCCTCACAGCCGTGGCCTGTGAATACTCCGCCACTTGCCTATAGGCCAGTATATTCTCTGCGGACTATAAGAATGTATACACAATAATCTTCTTCACAGAAGGAGCGTTTGTGATGGTTTTAAAAAAATCAACTGGGCACAGAGTTTCATGAAGCATCGTTACTGACTGTTATAAAATAATTTTTTAAAAATCAATCCTTCTTGATGTAGCCCCATTGGCATAACTAAGGATAGAGTGGACTGATCACGCAGAGATAGTTTCCACGCCCCCTAACCCAAAAATCCAACAAACGTTCAGTAAACAAAAAATTATTTCTGTATTACATACAAAACTGCAGCCCTGAAAGACATCTCCTTTCACTGCCAGTTTTACCCTTCCCTAAGCTTGTGCCTTGGCTTAAAAATAAAAAATATGGCACATTCATGCTTTGTGCTTTCATATTTCCAGATAAGTTGACAGCCATTGTAGACCAAAAACCACTAGTACACACAACAATTATAAAAGCTTACGGTGGGGTGCGCCTTTGTTTTCCCTTTCTCACACAGCCGCTGCAGCAAGGAAGTTTTCCCTATTTTATGGAAGCCCACCAGCATCAGGTTCATGCAGTTGTATTCTGTAGACCTGAGCAAATATGGCGGGAGTATTGTTTAATTCATTTTATATTTAGTGCATTAATTTTGCAGTGTTGCAGAAAATGAGTTAACTAACTCTTCCCATGCCAGGGTTTTAAGGGGTTGTTACACTTTTGTGCCATACTATCTATTTAGTTTTATAATTTTTTAAGACTGATATTACCAATCATAAAATTTTAAATAATTGTCTAATGTAACATTGATGTATCTTATATCAAAAAGAGGGAAATTGAATATAGAATACACTAATGTAGAAGCTAATACAATATAATAAAACAAAAAATAATTTTCATTATAATTTTTGGTGATTAATAATATTTGTGTGTTAAATTTTCTTTGTTAAATATCTTAATTTAACAGACCAAAAAAACTCTGCATAGCTGTAATCCTTTTCTCCTTTAATTATCTCAATATAAATTCCATTTATGAAATAAATGCTTTTTAAATTTTGAAAATATCCCATGTAGTTAAAAGTTATGACAATTTTTATATTGATAATGTCAATGGCAGAATTATTTTCCCCTTTATTTCATTGTATAGAAACCCAACTGTCACCACCACTCCTTTTTCATCTAATGGCGTATCATAAGGATGAAAATCTTAAATAAATCCCAAAACTAATGTTTTATTATTGTTTTAAAATGTTTCTGCATCAATAATTCACATTTAAATTTAAAAAGATAGCAATAAATGCTATAATAAATTGCTATGTTTGTTTGTTAGTATCTTTGTTTACAAAAAATAAACCAAAACTAGTTGTTAATTTTAACACTACTGCCATGTAAACATGTTATTTCTGAACAGAAAGGAAGTAGAAAAGGGTTACCTCTCATTTATAAACTTAAAGTCTAATGGGACACTCTAAGCAACGAAATAAACTCAAAAACTCAATTCGCTGATATATCGGCTATTGCAGGGTTTCCCAACCTTTTTCTACTCTAGAGCACATTCTAAAATATCGGTAGGGTGGTGGGCACCACCTATTTTAAATCGACAACTCCTTCCATAACTTGTAATTTTCCCATAATTTATTTTCTTATAGTCATAATGTATTAATAAACAATAAACAAAAGTGTTTCAAAATAATACAATTATTTGGCTTTTTTTTCAAATGGCGTACACAGAGAAATGTATTTACAAAACGTAAAGAAAGTAAACAAAACACACAAATACAAAGAAAACATTTAATTAAAAAATATAATAAAGTCAATGTGATCTTTGGCATTGCATTTCATTGGACAGAGCTTCATAATTAGGAGCGTATGGCGATAATCCTGTTAGCAGACAATCATAAAGATGCTCATAGGTGAGTCGAGATCTATATCTTGATTTTATTAAGTTCATGTTTGAAAACAATGATTCGCATAAATATGTCGAACCGAAAAATGATTCAATTTTATATGCCGCTTTTTTCAACAATGGGAACTTTTCTCTATCCACTGTATTCCAAAAGTCCTCTGAAATTAAGGATTTTAGCAAAATATCATTCTTAAGGTCCAACATTTCTAACTCTAGTTCTTCTGTCTTACCTTTAGCAAAATCTGCAATACATGCGGCTATTTCCATAACATTTATTTGGCAAGTAAAAGGATTGACGCAGAAGGAAACTATTGGCTCAATATGTAAAGTGTTTAAACTGCAAAAATCTCTGCAAACTGTTTTTTTAACTCTTGAAGATGCTTAATAAATAATTTCCCATTTAATTCATTGTCACCCAGCATTTTCTTCATATGTGGGAAATGCACGAGAGAATTGATCTGCAGATGTGATATCAACAAATCCAATTTAGCTTTAAATGACTTTACAGAGCTTATCATTTCAGCTATGCTTTTGTCTTTACCCTGCAACTCCAAATTTAAAGAATTCAATTTTTCCATGACGTCTGTGAGAAATCCCAAATCAATCAGCCAGCCAGAGTGCCAGCCAGAGTCAGCTAGTTCATCATAATTTTCCTTTCTGTCGTTTATAAATGTTTTTATTTCTTCAATTAAAATCACAAATCTTGTAAGAACCTTTCCTTTAATGAGCCAACGTACTTCAGTATGCAGAATAAGATCATATTCTTTATCTTCAGTATCTTCTAACAGGGCCTTGAAAAGTCGGTGTTGCAAAAGAAGCTGCTCGAATAGAATTGATTATTTTTGTAATTATTTTCATGACGTGTTCAAATGGCAACATTTTACAACACAGTTTGAAAATGAATCATCCTTCATGCAGAGGGCAATAAATCCTTTGTTTTTAACCATCATTGCTGGCGCCCCATCAGTGGTTATTGCAGACAGCTTGTGCAAAGGCATATTTATTGACTTGGCGTATGTTTTGAATGTATTATGAATATCCTCACCCCTTGTCTGTCCTTTCATAGGTAACATATTTGTAACATATCTTCTTTGACTGTGAAGTTACTACACACCATTCTCACCATAACTGCTAACTGTGCGGTGTCTGATATATCTGTTGACTCGTCAAATTGTAGCGAGAACCAGTCACATATTTCCAAGTCAGTTTTTAACTGAGTTTGTATGTCAGTTGAAATTGCATGTATTCTTCTTGTGACTGTGTTTTTCTAACAACCGTGAGATTGTCTCAGCAATACAAGATTACAGTTGTCAAAATCCATCAAACAAACAATCGGCACAAGTCAAAAATAATTCCTTAAACAACTCACCATCAATGAAAGGTTTCTTCTTTTTTGCGAGCATGTGAGATATTTTTGAAAGAAGCAATAGTGGCCTTTTTAGAATTTTCCACATGTCTAGTGAAAACAGTCTGTTGTGTTGTTAGACTTGATTTTAGATTACCAATTTTTTTCTTTCTTACTTCAGATTTAAGAGGATAATTCACATTAAAAGTGCCATGATTTGTCTGAAAGTGTCGTTCAACGTTATGTTTTTTCGGCACTGCAATGCTACTACCACACAACAAACAAATGCATTTATTTTTTAAATTAACGAAACAATATGATTCCTCCCAGTCAGTGTTAAAATTATAGGTTCGTTGTCTTTTACTTGGTCCACTCATTTTAGGGCTAAAATAAAAAAAAAATAATAATTGAACTACAATATAATATCAATGTTATAGCGCAAGTCTGCTCTGCATTTTAGGCATAAATATATTATAACAAGAACTAATATAACTATTTCCACAATAATAATAGTTTATTAATAGATCATCGCTTATGAATACAACAAATTACGCACCTCGCTTTTAGCCTGTTATTTTTTTTTAATAGAAAAGTCCTAATTCGTGTTTCGTCTGACGAACATGTCTCTTATCTAACTGTCGCGACCCGAACAGGGCAGCAATCGCAAAGACAACAACGCAGTTTCAGGCGGGGAATACTTTTTGCGCATCACTCCATGTACACGCGGAAAACCCGAAGTGAGCCGATAATCGCCGAAGCAATCAGAGTTATGTGCCTTGTGATTTGGCGCCTTCGGCGTTTATCGGATCAGTTCGTGGCGTTCGTTCCATTCGTTCACTTCGGGTTTTCTGCGTGTACAATGTGTGATGTGCAAATGGCACTAGCCGTTCCAGGCAAGCGTAAATAGTGCAGTCTGGCTCGCCGCTAGACAAGTTGGGACAAGTATTGAACATATTTAATAAACCTTGGCAGTCAAAAAAAAAAATTAAAACTCAATCGAATCAGTCTTCCTCTATGGTTGTGAGGCTTGGACGCTCACCGCAGACCTCCAAAAAAGAATTAGTGCGCTTGAGATGAGATGTTTTCGAAAGGTATTAAACATCTCCTACACGGCGCACATCACGAACAAAGCGGTCCGCGACAAAATAAGTGCTGTCATTGGCCCTTACGAGGACCTTCTCACCTCATTTAAAAAGAGGAAACTACGATGGTACGGACACGTGTCAAGATCTGGAGGTCTCTCAAAGACGATATTGCAAGGCATAGTCCAGGGAAGAAGGAAAAGAGGCAGACCAAGGAAGAGTTGGGAGGACAACATCAAAGAGTGGACCGGCCTTTCATTTAGCGATTCCCAGAAGGCAGCTCAGAACCGTGACACTTGGCATGAGTTAGTGCGCAGCTCAAAATGGTGCCCCAACGACCCAGCGTCGGGTTAAGGGATAGTTCAAGTTCAAGTTCAAATGAATAAAAATAAAACACATTTTAAAATAATGTTTATGAAAAAAAAATCTGTTTCTGTCGAATAGTGAGAGGCGGGCACATAAGAATCGTTCCATGGCGCCCGCGGGCACAGGGTTGGGAACCTCTGGGCTATTGGCACAAACGTGACCAGGCAAGATCAACGATATATCAGCGATTGGCAGGGAAAGAGTTAAATTGAATACAGAAGACATGAATGTGTTAGTAATTTTTTCATTTGCTTGGCAGAGTAAATTTCAATGGAGAACTTACTCTTCCAGGACTGATTGCAGGAAGCCAAGTATGTCTTTGACAGGAAATCTTGAATTCAGAAGAAAGTCTTGGATGGCACCATCCAGGGGACACAACTCCAGTTCAAGTTTCCACAAATTCTTTAGGAGGCCAAGTTTGGGAGGTAACTTAGAAGGGTAATGGAAAGATTTATCAAATTAAAAGTGAGAGGATTTCAAAATATTCACATCAAAGTATGTCACTCTTAATCATTGTGTGGTTTAGTTCTAAATGTTTTAAAATCAACATAAATATGTTACATTCAATAAAAGTTTTGGATTTTAAGTTTTAAAAAAAGTAACCAATAATGTTCAACAGCAAGGAAAAAAACCCAGTGAATCAAAGGAAAACAAAAAACAACATCCTCACATCTTTTAATTTACTATTTCCAGTAAGGCTGAGGATCTTGAGGCTAGTCAACTCTCCAATGTCAGAGGGTAAAATGCACAGGTGGTTTCGAGCCAGGTTCAACTCCAGCAGGTTGGGAAACAGCAAGCGTGACTGCACTTCCTCTGATTCCATGCTGCATATCTAGAGAAGGACAGGAAAAATAGTATATAGCGATGTATCCCAGAAAGCAGCTGGGCTTACAGCGTTTCACATAAAAATAGTAACATACACATAATATAATAACAGTATCAATTGATTCAACAAACATTGAAGCACTTGTATCTATTGCCTACTGTTCCCCAACCTCAAGTCACTAACACCCCAGCCCTACAAAGTATTTTGTTCACAAATGTGTATAAGAAAACTTTCTACAGGAGCCATAATGGTGAGAGTATTGACCCTGGGCCCTATGGTGAGAGTATTGACCCTGGGCCCTATGGTGAGAGTATTGACCCTGGGCCCTATGGTGAGAGTATTGACCCTGGGACCTATGGTGAGAGTATTGACCCTGGGCCCTATGGTGAGAGTATTGACCCTGGGCCCTATGGTGAGAGTATTGACCCTGGGCTCTAAATAAGCAGAAGAAGTGGTAGAAGATTTACACTTTTTGAATCGTAATCCTTGGGCGGGTCCCTGGTGAGACAAATGTGACTCAAGCGGTTGAAGGACAGGTTCAGCTTCTCCAGCTTGCCCAGGGTGGCGTGGCTCCTGTGTAGGCAAGGGATGAAAACAGAGTCCCGCGAGGCCGGTGAGCCTTTGCTGCGGGGAGAGGTGGGCATGTTGTGAAAGCTGCTCTGACTGCTGCTGCGACGGTGGATGCTGAAGTTTGGGCTTGAGGTGCCCATGGACGAAGGAGATGAGAACCTCTGGGCCGAGAGGCTGGAATGACAATGTTTACATTTGTCACTGACATTGATTCCCTTTTCTTTTTACCATAAAAATTTTTTAAAATTTCAAAGATAAAAACAGAGAATTCTTAAAAACGTGGGAAATTTTTTTTAGAAACTTAAAATACATATTTAGTGGCTTTTATTTTCAAAATTTTATATGATTTTTATCCAAAACACTGGATTGGCTTAAAACAAGAAAATTTGTTCAATCTCTAAATATGAGAGCTCTCACTTGGTGATGGGTGCCAGACAGGACCAATCCTGCATCGTGTCCACATGATGTCGCCAGGAGTCCATGCTTGAGAGATTCGTTTTGGACAGGTCAAGTTCCACAAGGGAGGAAGGATAATCTGTGATACTGCCGATAGAGGTCAGTGGGTTGTCTGACATGATGAGGACCTGAATCAAACAGGCTTCATGACAAACTGACTAAAGAATATCATTAATTCAGGTTAACATAATGGAAAAGTTTCCCAAATAAATTTAGACAAGAGTTACAGAGAGCTGGTCTTTATCAAAAGTTCACTGTAAGTACTCTGTGCATGTCCAAATCAGTTCATAAATTTAGAAAATGAATGTCTGGCACAATGGACTTGATTATTGAAAAAAATCCTAAATTTTCTTTTATTTATTCTTACATTTAGTTTATCACCAAGCATTTTAAAAACTGGGTTAATATGAAGATGGTGCCACATCAAGCAGACTTCCGTGGTTCCCAGTTGTTTTCATATGAACCAAATTCTTTATTTCAATGTTCATTTAAATAATTAATATTTAATGGCATACATAATACATACACATCTATACGACACATCAAATGTATCAAATGTTAATTAATATTTTAGTGGCCACGTATACACATCTACAGGACACATCAAATGTTAATTAATATTTTAGTAGCCACGTATACACATCTACATCTACAGGACACACCAAATGTTAATTAATATTTTAGTGGCCATGGTTACACATCTACAGGACACATCAAATGTTAATATTTTAGTTGCCACGTACACACATCTACAGGACACATCAAATGTTAATTAATATTTTAGTGGCCACGTATACACATCTACATCTATAGGACACATCAAATGTTAATTAATATTTTAGTGGCCACGTGTACACATCTACATCTACAGGACACACCAAATGTTAATTAATATTTTGGTGGCCACGTATACACATTTACAGGACACATCAAATGTTAATTTATATTTTAGTGGCCACGTATACACATCTACAGGACACATCAAATATTAATTAATATTTTAGTAGCCACGTGTACACATCTACAGGACACATCAAATATTTAATAATAATCATTCTGTTATCTGTTTACAGATTTCCTAGCAGTCTTGTTTTAAACTTGGTCTTGTTCAAATGTGATAATACATGCAGTAACGGTCTCTCAAAGGCTGAAATGACATGTCCATCTATTTTAAAGAGGGGCAAATTTTAAAATTGATCATAGATTATAATTCAAAAGATAACACTAAATAGCACAACATTTTCCTGACCTCTAGATTGGGGGCACAGCAGACCAGGCACGGAGGAACCTGTGTAAACCTGTTCATGTTGAGCCACAGCTGTTTGAGACCTGATGTTTGCTGACCGGTGCCCTTCCAGGGGTCACTATCCACCACCTTGAGACCTGTTTTCCATTTGTTGACACGGTCCACCTTGTTGGATACCACATCTATAATCAAGTTATTTAATGGTAAATGTGATTGTAGAGTATAAACTGAGTTGTTTTGACTAGGTAAAAGTCAAGTCCCTTATTCCGACTATGATGGCCCATGGGGTAAGTGGAGTACCGTTCACAGGTTAAGGTATTATATGTAAAATTATCTTATTAAAATATTATATTGCTTCAGGTCTAATGTCTTAACAAAGACAAAACAAATCCTTCCCCCTCTCCTTGTAAAACCTTCCAGGCAAAGAGATATAAAGACACCTGAGATTTTGTTTTCATCAGATTGGAGTGAATAAATGTGTAACCAAAACCCAAACTCCTTTTCCATGTGTAACCTTTCTTTACCCCAGGATTGGGATGATTCAAACATCATAGGGATTAAATGGGAGGAACCACCGACGCATTGTTGGTCTCAAGGTATTTGTACTGAAATTATCTACCTTCCCACAACCCTTCACCACCTTAGATTGCCAACCATAAACTGTGATTGACCGACCCTAGCCAGGCTCAGCCATGTTTTGCAAAAAAGATGAAAACTAACGGGCAAAAAGACCAATTTTTAAAAATGAAAAAATTATGTTTCTACTGGGGCTTGAACCCAGGACGTTCCATGTGTAAGACGGATATCACTACACATCACATGTTAATCTGTGAAGGAACAACGCAAGTAAATGCAAGAACCATTGTTGCCCCTCTTTCCACCAAATCTGCTTGCCAAATCATATACTGATTAGTCAACCTCTGTGAGGGTCATCCATCATGCTTGTTTGCAGATACTCGCTTTGGTGAATTATATATATAGATATAATATATACAGTGTGACACAGTAAAACAGGAATCTCAACAGCAGATTTCAAAAATGCATTCTGAGAGGTTAATGAAGTAATTTTTAAAAAATGATGAATACCATTAAAGTTTCTTAAATGGCTTATTTTAAGGTTTAAATTACTATGAATAAAATGTTGTTCTTGCAATAACTCTTGGTTTTAGTGGATCATTAAAAAATTCCTTTTTTTTCTGTCACACTGTATGTGTGTGTAAATAAACTCCGTGTAAATAAACTCCATGTAAAAAGCTTTGAAATGTATCAGAGTTGCCAGTCAACAAACCTTGTGATGACATCATGATCATTGCTGAGCTCTCGTCACCCATATCCACACTGAAGGCATCGGCATCAAAACTGCCAACAGAGCTGGAGTAGGAGCGGCCCGTCATGGAGCCGTGGGATATGCGACTGGGCCTGCTGGCCGAGTACCGGGCCATGATTTGCTCCCTTGTTATTGTGGGCAGCTGGGAGAGAGAGTTCTTGGAGAGGTTCAGGCTGATGAGGGATGGCGCCTCCCAGACCTCCACGGGGAGCTCCTTGAGCTGGTTCACCGAGACGTCCAGGTACTTAAGCAGGGGCAGCTTAAAGAGAAACCTGGGCAGAGATTTGATGGCGTTCTCGTTGAGGTGGAGCTCCTCCAGGGAGGGGCAGGAGATATCGCAGTCGTCTGGAATTTCTGAAATCTGGTTCCTCGATGCCTTTAGGTACACCAAAGAAGTCAGTCCGAGGACCAGGACGGGGAATTTCTTGAAGCTGTTTTTGGAGATGTCCACCTTAGTGATGGCACACAAGCATATGGACACATCAAGCATTTTGCTCATGGACGGGTTGTGGAGGTAGCAGGCATTGACCAGACACGATGAGTCCATTCTGTCCAGCAGCCCCAGGCCGTCCCACATCATGGCTACGGGTGTGGTAGGGAAGCGGGTCCTGTAGTCGGGGTCCATAGACACACAGCGGTCCTCCTGCTGTGAGATCTGGTAGGCCACGCGCTTCATCTCTGTCTTGTTGATGTTACGTCCGGGTCCTTGGTCTTTGCTGGATTTGTGACACAGGAGGAGCCATTTAACAGTGTGATCCTGAAAGAAAAAATCATTTCATTTATGATCCCAAAACATGCTGACAATAAACTGAATAAACTTTAGAGACATACATGACTATTTCATCATAAAATAAACAAATTCTACAAAATGTTCCTGAATGAAATATATGTCTAAAAAATTTTTGTAAAAATTATAAAACACCCTATTCTTAAGGAATTAAAGAAGTACGTTTGTTTTAGTGACAGGACATAAGTTTAACTAGGCCACAAGTATGTTTAATGGTAACAATAATAATAATAGTCTTGTTTCCTGCCCAAACTTTTCTACAAAAAGAAAAAGGTGTTACAAACCTGAGCGAAAAATGCAGAACTGAGGACCTTGTCCTCGTCATCCCTCAGCCCATTGGACACCAGCAGTTTGAGAACCTCTACGTTGCCTTGCTCGTAGGCAAACATGAGGACAGAGGTCTCAATATCCTTGACCTTGATCTTATTGGGAGGAGGCTTCCTGTACTTGAACAAGAGCTTCAGCACACTGACGCACTTGTGCCTGATGGCCATGTGAAAGGGAGATAAACCTTCATTGTTCAGCAGGTTGATGTCGGCCGGGTGGACAGTCAGCCAGGACTTTTTCCGCTTTTCTGGCTTGGGCGACGGGGGGTTGGACCGGTTGGGGCTCCAGTCGATGTCGCTGCAGTCTGTGTCCTCGTCGCTGGCCAGATCAAGGTCGCAGGTGAGGGACTGGGATTTACTGGTCTCCCGCTCCACCTCAACCTTGACCGCAAAGTTCACCAGAAGCTCCACAATCTCCTGATGCCCGTTCCTACAGGCGATGTGGAGTGGGGTGTCTCCCATGGCGTCCTGGGCATTGACATCCACGCCCGCCTGGTAGGCCAGGGCCGTGGTCGAGTCAGTGAAGGCCAGCAGCTGACTGCCAGGATACTGGTACTCCAGGAGGAGCCTGATGGCATCAATTCTGTTACATATAACAGCCGAGTGCAATGGCAGTTGGTGCTCTACAGACCTCAAGTTTATCAGTTCGGGATACAACTGAAAGAAATTAACTTCATTACACAACAACCTGCACCGTCAAAAAAAAATTTTTAAGATGCAACTCTTAGATATATTTGAAGTTTAAAATGATAGAAATGGCATCCATTTTTTTATAACTACAATTTTCAAACATAACCTCTTTAAAATTAGTAACATAAAATACTGAAAATAATGTGATTATTTATAATTTATTTCCTTTAGTTTTTACAATCTAGAAAAATTGTTAAAATATAGAAATGCAAAGTATTTTGCTCAATAAATTGGTATGTAAAAGAAAATTAATTACTTCATTGCTATCAATTTTTATTTTATGTTAGTTGGATTCAATTATTTATTAATCACCTTCAGCACTACCTCCACCATCCCATTATTCCTTCAATATCCACCACCATCCCATGACTACTTCCTATCCACCACCACCCAATGATTACTTCCTATCCACCACCATCCAATGATTACTTCCTATCCACCACCACCCAATGATTACTTCCTATCCACCACCACCCAATGATTACCTTGAGTAGCACCCCTATGACTTCAATGCTCCCAGATTCACATGCTAGATGTAAAAGGCTCAATCCTGTGTCCTTCTGGCTGGTGCATGCGGCGCCTTCAGCCAGCAACAGACTCAGTATATCAGCAAAGCCACACTTGGCTGCTCTGGGGAGAGTAAACAAGACTATGTTGACCAAAGAGACTGGGCAAGATTTGGCATGGGTTAAATCTATTTGTTTTTACAATGTGTCCAATCTTATTTATTACATGACAACAAATGACTTGCTTCTAGAAAGATGATCACATGATAAAGAAACAATTACGAGAGAATTCCAGGACAGACACAGACAGGTAGTTATAGGTGAATTAATTATTTCCTGTTTTGCTTCAAAGTTATAGCAATATGTTAAATATATTTAATTTAATACTTTGTTGCTTTAGAACAGAATTCTAGATAGTCAAAAAGTGGCGGAGGAAAAGGGGGACAAAAGAGTGGCCCACCCCTGGCAGAAGTAATCAACCAATCAAGTTTTCAACAAACAGCAAAGTTTTTTTTTCTATATTGTGAAAGTGGGGGGCATAAATCTCTGCCGCACAGGGTGGCATAAATCTTGGGTGGCCTTGGTGGCATAAATCTTGGGTGGCCTTGGTGGCATAAATCTTGGGTGCTCTGGGTGGCACTCACTAACCCAACTAAGCCACTGGATACATGTGAAACTTTGGTTTGAACAAAATTATATCTATCTAATATATAAAGATGAAAGTTTGTTTGTTTGTTTGTTACCAATACAATTCCACACCGTTGGACCCAGGGTGGTGAAATTTTGCATGGAATCCCAATTTGACCTGTATTTAAAAACTGATATAAAAACTGACTTATCACTAATTTACAATTTCCCATGTAGTTAGAAGCATGAAACTTTAGGGAAACTGTTGAGTACACTCCCGCGCTGGTAACAAGCCAAAAAATATTTAAATTGCCACTCACTGGGAGCCAGGGACCAAAATGTATTTTTTTCAAAAATAAAAAGTTTATCATCACAAATTATCCAACTACCTGTGCAGGTAGACCATGAAATTTTGGGATGGTAGCAGGCAAAATTATCACTCAATTGCAGTTTTTTAACCTTATATTAGCAAAATTCTCTCCAGTAGGACACTGCAAAAAAGTTTTCCTGGCACAGATAGCAAAGTTATTCCACGCCAATTATTGCAGTCCGACAAATCGCCTTTTTTTGGCAGTTTAAAGATGGCACCATCTTTCCATTCTTGTGGTGGGGATTCATTTCGCCAGGCGTCATTGAATAACAGCAATAAATGCTGTAAAACATTGTCATCTGCAGACTTTAGCATTTCCCCTGAAATTCCATCTTCGCCAGTTGCTTTGTTGTTTTTTAATTTCCTGATGGCTTGTTTCAGTTCTTCAAGTGTGAAATTCTCACATGATGCAGTTAAAATGGGCATGTTTTCTTCTTCATCAATAACTGGGGTAGTCGTTGGCTGTGGTCTATTTAATATTTCTTTGAAATGTTCTTCCCACCTTTGTTTTTGTTCTTCATCTGATGCTAATAATCTGCCGTTGATGTCTTTGATTGGTGCACTTTTTGTGGGTGGATGGTTGCACAGCTGTCTCATAATGTGGAATAAAGTTTTGCTGTTACCTGTTTTTGCTGCCATTTCTGCTTCTGCAGACAGATTGTTTACAAAGTTGTTTTTGTCTTTTCGTGCACAAGCTTTCACTTCTTTGTCCAGCAGAGCGTAGCGTTGTTTGCTGCTTAAGTATAAGGAAGACGTTTTTGCTGATAAAAGGTTTAGCTTCATTTGTTTTCTTTCTTGGATTTTTATCCAGGTGTTTTCGCTTATCCATTTTTTCTTCTCAAAGCAAGCAGGCTTCAGACCACATCGGTCATGTATTGACCATATATTCACACTCAGAACTATCATCGAAGAATCTGTTGAATATCAATCCCAGCTTATTATAAATTTTGTTGATTTCCAAAAAGCTTTCGACAGCCTCCACCGACCTACACTTTGGAATCTCCTTAATATCTATGGTTTCCCAACAGAATATGTGAACGTTTTAAAGCCTTTTATGCAGATTCATGTTGCTGTGTGAAAACTGAGGCCGGAAATTCTGACTGGTTCCCAGTCAAAACAGGGGTGAAACAGGGATGTGTCATGTCACCAATGTTTGGAATAAAAAAAAATCCAATGGGGTATTGAACTTCTAAAGTCTGTTCCAAGACGGTTTAGTTAATATATTTAGTATATCCATCATGATCCAGATTGAAATCAAAGGGATTTTGAATTAGTGTTTACCGGTTCTAAATGCTAACTGAAATCTTAAATTACCGCTGCAAAGCGCGGGTAATTAGCTAGAATTATTTATACATAAGTTTTATATCTTGGGAACAGAGTTCTAGAAATGTATCATGAACTATTAAGTAGCGGTTTTTGCTATGTTGGCCCTTCTCGGCAGTCAATTTTAAGAAGATAACAGTTAAATTTTCTTTTTAAAGCAGAAACTCATACAGCGTCAGACATTTAGGCATAAAAACCCAGAGCTAATTAAATTACTGATAAAGTGTTTTTTTTCCTTCACTGTAGTGGGGTGGGAAGGTTTGGGAGGGAAGAGGACAAGTTTGGGCTACATGCATTATTCAAGGGGGCAAAATTCACAGCTGCAAAAAGTTAATTAACTTAACAGAAATCTTTTGTCAAAGATTGGTTTCTGTTGTTTGTTTAAAACATCTTTGTTTACTTACATGCCTAGGGGAGACAACCCTTTTGTAGTCATGTTGATAACGTGTCTCCTGTATGTCCCGCATTTACCGAGAATGGCCTTCACCTCATCCAGCTTGCCTTCAGCGCAGGCCTCACACAAGTCTGCAAATAAATTTAAATTGATGAGGTCATTTGCAATTAAATATTATTTAAGAAGGACCCTTTAAAGCTAAGCCTTTTCAGGCTATATTTGGAAAGTTAAACATCGGTTTAAAAATTCTGAGTACATCCAATATTATCAAATATTATGCAACATTTGTAAAATCGACCATGGCCTCCCAAACTTGTGAAGCTTAATTTAAATATTTAGAACAGGCAAATATAACAAATTTTGTGTATAAACTTTAAAGGAAGGACAACCTTTTCCATTTTTCAACACTGTACAATCTTGGTATTTTCTTTTGATTATTTTGTTCAATGCACAATTTGCAAAAAATGTACAGGTTAATGGCTTTCATTATTTGATGGCCATTGAAATCTCAAAAGATGATACACAGTTTTAGCAAGTTTCATACCTGTAGAAAGTTGGTCCAAAAACCCTCTCTTCTTTTCTGTAAAAAAACAGAAGAAACTTGGTGATCAAAACTGTATTTATTTATTTTGGTGTTGAAAGAACAAGGATTCACTCCTAAGGGACTTGCCTACATAAAAACTTTAAACATTTAGGTAGATTAAGTAGATTTTAAGGAAAAAACTGGTAATTAATGATGGCAAACAAATGGACTTCAAAAAACTATTATGTTCTGTGATTATTTAAACGGTAAATTTGGAGCTTTGTAAAATGAATGTTAAATTTAAAATTTGAAGTTATACATTTATATATATTTTTTGCTTTGGCATACAACAGCCTTGTTTTTATATTTCTTAACTAAATAAATTGAAGAATGAACCTATGTCCTTAGGGATAAACTTCTTACAATCATAACTGAGGGGATTATACAAAATATTGGTCTCAAGGGTTTGAACCCCTAGTGTTTGTTGTCATAAAATGTAAAAAAAACTTGTCACCTTTTTCTCTCTGGATCATATCTACAGCTTCCCTGTTTTTCATATATTTGGCTAAGGCAAGAGGTGTCTTCCCTGACACGTCAGTGACAGTCAAGTCAGCACCTCTTGCCAGCAATATTGCTAGGGCATCCAGCTTGCTGTCTAGGATAGCTTCATGCAAAGGAGTCTGTGGGTAGATGTCACTTAGTGATAGACTTTTAAAGGGTAAAGAATCAATGGGTATTTTAATAGGTGATAGACTAAAATGATAAATTAACTTAGATCTTGTTTTTAACAATACTGGGGGAAAAATTAAAAACATCACTGAATGTGTGCAAATTGTGACAATTCATTTTTGTACATGAAAACCAAGAATAATAACAATGCAAAGTGATGCTAAGATATTTAAAAAACCCAGACAAAATAAATTACAAAAATACTGGGCAATATCATAACCTTGTAAAATATATGGAATTAGAGCATCACTTGGATTGTTGGAAGATTATAATTTAGTAAACACTTTGAACCAACAGATTTTAAAATAAAGTCTTTCCTCAAAAAAACTATTAAAAAAAAAAAGTGGGTTTAAAATAAGAAAAAAGTTGAAGACCCATCTGCAGCCATAAAATATCAATGAGAAATCAAATTCATAGTGAAATTAAGCTACATCCGAAAGAAATGATTCTCTGAAAAGGTATGTATGAAAGCTATGTACACGACAATAGCACAAAAACTAAACTAATATTTGCAAAAATGCTTAAAGAGACCTAAATTCAATACAAAGGAAAGATAAAAAGTGTTCTCAAAAATACTAATTACATATATTTTAAAACAATAAAAATCAATTTAAAATGTGTGGAATTCTAATTTCTAAACTTTTTCTTTTTCTGGTTCTTTTTTTAGAAGCATAAGTAAATGGAAATTGTACACATAGTTGATGCCTTGGTTTACCAGGTAAGAGCAGAAATGTAAGAATGTTATACCCTTAAATTTTATTTATTTTAGTTTTTTTAATACAGGAAATAAAAAAATGCCGGCTATAAATTCTCGAGCAAAAAATAGCAGCAGAAATGTGAGAACTTCATATCTACTTCAGTTTCTTTATTAAATTTGTATTCAAGTAACCTACTTTATGAGAATCGCATCAAGTAATATGTAACGTTTTACTCTTGCCCGTGAGTTTTATTATTATTTAGTGGTAGCGCACTCGACTAGCGTACCGATGGTCACGAGTTCAAATCCATGCGAAGGTGAGGATTTGTTCCCGGGGCCTAAGGAGTCCCTGCGTCACCCAGCTCTGAATGGGTACCTAACTAGACAATAGTTAGGTGGCTGGGTAATGCGTGGAACCCTTATAGCCGTGGCCTGTGACCGCTACATCGATTGCCACCAGATCATCTGTCATGGTCTGTGGATGCAATTATCTTCTGCATAGAAGGAGCGTCTGTATATCTAAGACAAAAGTCTTAAAACATATTATATTATTAAAATTTAAAAGGTCCCCAACCCTTTTTTACACCACATATTCATTACATGAACATTTAAATTTCATTAAAAGACATTAAAATATGAGAAACTAAATTTTATTGCAGCCTTTTTAAAGAACCTACCGACACACTGGGAAATTCTACCCGAGATCATTAAAGCAACATTTTTTAACTGACTGAGCAGCATGTTAGCTAGAGGGATATATAATCTGCTCAGCTCACTAAGGAAAAAACAAACTTACCATATTGTGACATCTTGAGCCTGCTGGTATATTTGTATCAGCTGAAATAACAAAATTCCAAAAAACCACTAAATTAAGGTGCACAAAAAAAAAGGTTACGAAAAAACAGAATATGGCACAGACAATGTTGAAAATTTAAAGCCCTTAGATGAGATCACAGACAAGATATCAAAAGACAAGAGGGAAAACTCCATAAAACACTAAGCAGGGCCAATACACATCTACTATCTTGTTATCATCTTCACACTAAATCACAATAGCTCACATATGGGCCAGTGATTAGTGGCTGGTCTGATATTTTTTTTAATCAGGTATTGCAATCAAGAAGAGCTTGTTATGTGGCCTGCTTTCTCTACATTTTATTGTCTGTGTTTTATTTCAACTTAAACAAATTACAATTGCATTTTGACAGATTTTTTTTTCTTATCCATTCATAAGAAATTAATTTAGAGTTTAGTTTAGCTTTTGTAGTTTTTTAAACATAATGAAGGTTATGATGATGGCATAATAGAGACTTTCTTGTTCAAAAAATATAATACCACATTTAATGAAAAGTGAAACTTGAATTGTCTCATGCATCACCACACTAAAAAATAACATTAATAAACTGACTGAATTTAGATTTCTATCTCTATTTAATTCAGCATACAGATTTTTTTTATTCACGGCTCATTATCTTGAGTTACATGCTTAAAGTCCTCTTTGTCCTGTATTTTAGAGGACAATATTTCCTTTAAATTGCGTGACCACGCAGATCTGAATGACACCACGCAAAAATTTAGAATTACCACACAGCAAATTTGGTAAAATATTGCACAATAAATGGATGCGGTGCAACTTTGGACTTGAAATTTTTTACTTTGCACATGGACAAACAAACCTTAGAGGGAACATTGGTAGAAGGGGAAGTTTCTTCTCTAGAATAATGTGTTCTTTTTCTTTTTATCATCAAAATATTCCAAGAGTAAGCACAAGGTATGCTACTCTGTGGCTTAATAAGGGTGACAGTTGAACTACAGATCTATAGAGCCATGTGGACAATGTTAATTTCTAAATTAACTAGACTTGTTGACATTTCTCCATTTCAATTTCTATCTCTCTGTAATAAGATACACTACAAAACCAATACATTACATTTCTTTCCTCAAAATTTTGTAAACCCACATCAATCTATTTTGATGTCCATGAATAAAGTTGATATTCCTAAGCAAAAATTCCACTGACCACCATGATCCAAAAGTAGATCAAGACATTGCAATGATCCATTGGAGACTGCTGTGTACAGAGCTGTGCGGCCACACACGTCTTGGGCATTAATGTTGCTCTTTTCCTCACCCTGATCAAAATTTACAATTTAATTGAAATTATTCATCCTGAATTTTGTTGAGCAAAACTACACACTTGGTTCACACTTAAATATCCATAGAATTTTTTTTTAACAATATCAACAGAAAAAAAAACTGCTTACGGTACCAAATTTAGAAAAGTGATTTTTAAAACTTATAAAATAAAATTGAATTTTTTTAAATACCTACAAAAAAATTATAAAATAAAAAATATATAAATAATGAGACTGTTCAACATTTTGTTTAGAAACATCATACTGACATATTTACCAAAGGTTTTTTCTTGGTTAGACTTCATTTTATTTTTTGTCTTAATGCAGACTAAAAATCTGCTACTGTGCTATTTTAAACTCACTAACTATTAATATATCTTTAAAAATTTAAATATATTTAGTCGTAATTTCTTCAGACAGACAAAGTGCTGAAAGTTGGAGTGAATTACTAGGAATTAAGATCAAATATGAGACCGATATAGAAGGAGTTTTCAATGTTTTTTTCTCCTCTATTGGTTAAAAGAATAAAATATCCCAAAATTAAAGATTTTCCCCAAAACATCTCACAACATTCAGATCATGATCCAGTACCTGGAATGAAATCAGAATAAAATAATTGACTAGATAGAATATTCTCAAATTTGACAAAAGCCAAAGTTTTATTGCCAGTGTTAACATACCTGAAGCAAGCACTGAAGAAGATCCACATTGTTATAGATGGCAGCTTGGTGAATAAGCTGGCCAGGCCAGGAGTCATCTTCATTTGCTGTCATCTTTAAATATTATCTGCTTGAAGAAAATTCCATTACAAACGATTTCTTTAAACGGAGATGTATATTTTATAAGCTGTTAATTTTTATTAAGCCTTTTAAGATCATACAAATATATGTGCAACATAAAATTTGATTGGTTTTTCCCGTGGTGGTCGAGAGGTAGCGCTCTCGACTGTCATACCGATGGTCACGAGTTCGAATCCACACTAAGGTGGGGATTTGTTCTCGGGGCCTGAGGAGTCCCCGAGTCACCCAGCTCCGAATGGGTACCTAACTAGACAATAGTTAGGCGGCTGGGGTAATGCGTGGAACCCCTATAGCCGTGGCCTGTGACCGCTGCATCACTTGCCAACAGATCATCTCTCATGATCTGTGGACGCAATTATCTTCTGCATAGAAGGAGCGTCTGTATATCTAAGATAAGATAAATTACAACAGAGCACTGACATGCGATTGTAACCAATCAATATCAGTTAATAGCTTATAAATGGTCTTAATTTCCATTTCATGAAATCTGAATGTTAACTGAGCTCTTCCTGTATATACCATAAATCCTAGAGATCAGAAAAACTTCTCTCATTGATTTAATTTTTTATCAAATGATTTAAATTTGAAATAATATTTTTACTAGTTAATTTTCTTCCGCTCAATAAAATAACCCAATAAACAAGCCTCCAGACTAACTGAAAATTTGACACAGTTCAAGACTAAGTAAAGTAAGCATTAACAGTAATCATTGTTTACTATGTAAAAAAAGGGGAGTGGTAAAATAAACAATAATAATAACTAGGGCTGTTATCGATTAATTATAAATTAATCGTTAACTTTTGAAAAATTACCGAATAATTAATCAATAATTTTGATTAAAGCTAAAATTACATGTATGACGTCAAACTGAAAATTTCAAGGGAGTAACAATAACAAGCAATTCACTTTTTTTTTTAAATTTAGATATAAGTAGTTCCATATAACGTCAATGAATTTAAATTTTGTTATTGTTAATTAAGTAAAAACAATGTTAAATTGTTGATATCATTTTCCTTATAAAACAGCTTATTTTAAAGTTTACACTTTAAAAATCTTTTTTTTAATGGAGAAGTTTGTACGTAAAAATAAGCAAATATTTTTAATTATTAATAATTGATTATTTATTGATAAATCGGTGGAAGCATAGAAGATTTTTTTCCATAATTTTAATCGCTATTTAATCGATTAAAATAATTTTAATCGATAACAAATATTTTAAAATTTACCGATTAATTGAGAAATTAGCGATAATTTCCGCAGCCCTAATAATAACAATAATCAATTGTTTAATTTCCATGAAAATAATTGGGTTAAAACCTATATCTCCGACCGGGCCGACCTTATCGGCGGCCATCCAAACCCTAAAATCTTCAATTTTCAGAAATTCTAAAGCTATACCTAACCCAAACCCTAAAAATCATCAATTTTTCGAAATTCTAAAGCTAAACCTAACCCAAACCCTAAAAAATCGGAAGAGACGCGACGCTCCGGTCGGAGATATAGGTTTTAGCCAATAATTGTTATTTTCCTTTCTTTCAAAGAAGGTGTTCTAAAAATAATTGCTTCTTTAAAAAATTATTTTTGATGCCAAGTGTTCACAATATGCGCATAACTCTTATAATCAAAACTTTGTTCAGTCTCATTAGAACCATGCTAGAAATAATTTGAAGGCAAAGTAGTTATCATTAGGCATTTTAAAATAAATGCTTTTGATAATTTCTTATAGCTTATTCTATTAATTTTGCCTTGCTTTTTAATGTAAGGAATATAAATTGAAGCAAAATTAATTAATGTTTTTTGTGAACCAAAATTGACACTGAATTGGTGAGTAAAAATAAAAATATAAAATCTTATTTCATTATCATTAACAAATGTTAGTCCAGGGCCGATTAGCCTGAGGCCGTTTTGTCAGGGACCGTTTTGTCTGGGGCCTTTTTGTCAGGGGCCATTTTGTCTGGGGCCGTTTTGACCGGGGCCGTTTTGTCAGGGCCGTTTTGTCAGGGGCTGTTTTGTCAGTGAACCTTAGAACCATTAATTAATTTATTGATTTTGATGATCATTTAAATTTTAAAATTAAAATAATTAAATTAATGTAAGTTTAAGTTTAAGTTAAAGCCAGAATCAATGAACTTATACTTATACTTATTCAATAAGTTAATGGCCTTTATTAATGGACTTGATAAAATAACTAAATTAACTACTAACTGGTACAAATAACTGAAATTTAATAATCATAATCATTATTATTATTCATTGTTGTCAAATGGCGTTACTGTTACAATTAAGCTTTAAAGAAAATTCTTAAGAGTTACAGAAAGTTAGAACGTCAAATCATTCAAATGAAATTAATTGAATGAATTGTTTAGGTGAACTTCAAATAGTAACTTAGTCAGTCTTAGTCTTACTTAGTACTTAGTCTAATTAATCTAATCATAATCTATTCTAAGTTCTAAATCTTATTGAACTTATTGACTTATTGTTAACTGTAACTAAATGAATTTCAGCAACTTCAATTTAACTTACAATAATGACAGAGCACTGAGTAACGTAGCCGTAATGATGCTTTCACGTGATGACTTTTGATATATATGCTTAACTTCTGTGGCCATAATTGCCTAGGCCTAAACTTACACTTAACAATTCATTAATCTTATGAATCTCAGTAGTTTGTTGACATATTTTTAATCATACCGGAAATTGCCTTTGACCTAGAAAATCTCACATACTTCATACTGTTCAATCTGGGCTTTTTACAAATTACTACTAATAAAATTTACTTGAATGTGTACATTTCCTGGAAAATTTATATCTTTATCACTGTAATATCACAAAATTTAGATACCTTTAAGGATATCTTTGATAACACACATTCCTATGTGAACTAATGTGTTTATTAATGTCACAACCCCGCCCCCACAAATTAATTAATTAAATTATGTTAGTGTTAGAAAATAAAATTTAAAAAAAAAAAAAAAAAAAAAGCAAACCTAACAACCGCAGTTTGGCTTCATGTATTCTGGCTATCCTGCCCAATGGCTATGACTGTTTCTCTTAAGTCCCGACCAAAGTCAGTGCTCAAATATTAACATTTTGAAAAATACAAATACATTAGTCATTATTGCAGTGCTTTTTTTTCTAGCGAAAAATGTTTGGGAACTCATTTCACATCTGTTTTTAGCGCATTTTCGAGAAGTAGAAATGCGCTATTGTATCCGTTTTGTCCGTCTGTCCGTCCGCCCGTCTGTCATCACCCTAGATCTCAGCATCCATAAGTCCTAGACCCATGATGTATATATGTTTTTTGTGGTTCACCGACAAAACGGCCCCGGACAAAACGGCCCCGACAAAACGGCCCCGGTCAAAACGGCCCCAGACAAAACGGCCCCGGTCAAAACGGCCCCAGACAAAACGGCCCTTTGAGTGGACATTTATTAAAGATGCTTAAAGTTCTCCTCTCAACCTGTCAGTGCATTAAGTTTACTGTCTACAACATCTCACTAAACGTTTGATGAGAGAATCGTCTACAATACAGCTATGACTAGCCTCCCTTTGATGGGTGTTTAATTGTCTACAATACAGCTATGACTTGCCTCCCTTTGGTGGATGTTTAATTGTCTACAATACAGCTATGACTTGCCTCCCTTTGATGGGTGTTTAATTGTCTACAATACAGCTATGACTTGCCTCCCTTTGATGGGTGTTTAATTGTCTACAATACAGCGATGACTAGTCTCCCTTTGATGGGTGTTTAATTGTCTACAATACAGCTATGACTAGTCTCCCTTTGATGGGTGTTTAATTGTCTACAATACAACTATGACTTGCCTCACTTTGTATGGTAGTCGCACTCTTGCCTCCCTTTGTTGGGTGTTAAATCTCGAGAAATAAATTAAATGTATTTTTTTATATTTTTAATTGATAAATAAGTAATAACACGAATGACGTAATTTGATGAACACGTCTTCTAGCAAAACTTGATCACAGCAGTCAACCTAACTTGATATTGAAGGCCAATTACTCGACATAATTTCTTGTCACAGAATGACATGAACTTACGTGGTTAAGATTTAAGAGAAAAGATTTAACGATTAAGATGTCTATCAAGTCATTGAAACTTGCAGTAGTGTTACACTATCAAGGCACGTGTTAACCGTTAACCTATTCAAGTCTTAACTTTGACAGCTAAAACTACATTCATTTAGTTGTTACTTTGTTGCTGTTGTTTTTTTTTTTTTTTTACCAGTTGTCTAATCACACACTCTTTAGTCAAGATATTTATTTTTAAATCCATGAATTTCTTTTCAGTACTCAGTTGTATTTTGAAGTTAAACAATAGAGGGTACCGTTGTTTTCATTATAAAGTAATAATCATGTACAGTTGTCAAGGTTATAAAGTAATTGTGTACAGTTGTCAAGGTTATAAAGTAATTTTGTACAGTTGTCAAGGTTATAAAGTAATTGTGTACAGTTGTCAAGATTATAAAGTAATTTTGTACAGTTGTCAAGGTTATAAAGTAATTGTGTACAGGTGTCAAGGTTATAAAGTAATTGCGTACAGGTGTCAAGGTTATAAAGTAACTGCGTACAGTTGTCAAGGTTATAAAGTAATTGTGTACAGTTGTCAAGGTTATAAAGTAATTGCGTATGGTTTTCAAGATTATAAAGTAATTGTGTACAGGTGTCAAGGTTATTATAAAGTAATTGTGTACATGTGTCAAGGTTATAAAGTACTCGTGTACAACTGTTAGATGTTGCCAGACTATATAATACAATCAAATAAAGTCACCGTACACTGTTGCACAGAACGTATTATTATGGTGTAGGGAATTAATACACAAGTAAAAGAATGCAGTGCTTTTAAAATCATTCTGTTGTTGTACATTTAGTTTGTGGGTTGGGAGGGTGGGGGGGGGGCTAAAACCTTCAACTTGGAGACAATATGTCAGGTATTTATGTGTGAGTGAGTTTACCTCTTAGACGCATATCAACAGACCTTGACCCTTGCCCTTCTGATTCTGCTGATGTCATGACGGTAAGTATGTGACAGGCGTTCCTACAGATTGCTGACACAAACAGGGGCGTTCTTACAGATTGTTGACACAAACAGGGGCGTTCTTACAGATTGTTGACACAAAAAGGGGCGTTCTTACAGACTGTTGACACAAACAGGGGCGTTCTTACAGATTGTTGACACAAACAGGGGCGTTCCTACAGATTGTTGACACAAACAGGGGCGTTCTTACAGATTGTTGAAACAAACAGGGGCGTTCTTACAGATTGTTGACACAAACAGGGGCGTTCTTACAGATTGTTGACACAAACAGGGGCGTTCTTACAGATTGTTGACACAAACAGGGGCGTTCTCACAGATTGTTGACACAAACAGGGGCGTTCTTACAGATTTTTCTCATAAACAGGGGCGTCCCTAGAGATTATTCCCATAAAAAGGGGCGTTCTTACAGACTGCTCTTCAGATTTCTTCATGCCAAGAGAGACCATCATGTCCGTAAAACCTCCTGGTAGATACAATGGATTTCTGCTCATAACACGGACGTGGCAGCACAGGAAGTGGACATTAAATGCTTCTATACAATTTCCTGAGAGAAAATCTGCCTCACGAGAGAAGTTCTTTAAATTCAATGGAGTTTTGTCACAGGAAGTCGTCTTAAATAAAAATAATATAATGTCTTTATCTGTGCTTTACGTAAATGATGAAATAAAATGAAATTATTCTATGCTTAGTTATTTAATATAGGGGGTTGGGGTGGGGGGGGGGGAGGAAGAGAATCGAAACAATTGATGTCGAATATTTCTCCAACGCATTTCTAGACCTGACCTAAATGTAACACTTTCAACCCACCTTCAGCGCACACACACACACACATACACAGACACACACACACAAACACACACACACACATACACACACACATACACACACAAACACACACACAGATTCACACACACACACAAACACACACACACACACACAGACACACAAGGACATGCGCACGTAAACAAGTCCGCACGCACACATAAACACGCACGTGCGCACACACATACATATAGCCTACACACGTACGCACAAACATACACACACATACTATACATATATATATATATATATATTATAAGGCTATGTCATCTTTTGGACTTGTGAAAGGAAATACCAGCATAGATCGCTGACATTTACACAGCGACCATATTGACGGCTGTTCATTAACCCCGTCTATGACATTATAAGGTGCATGACAATCCAATATACATAACACATGAGTCACATGACACTATTCGTTGTGTGAGGTGGGGGGGGAGGGGGGCGACTGCTAGGACTGTTGGTTGACGGCCTGGTCTTATAGTCACGAGACACTCGCATTAAGTCTTACATTTGTTATAACTGACATGTGACATTCACATTAAGTCTTACATTTGTTATATCTGACATGTGACATTCACATTAAGTCTTACATTTGTTAAAGATGACATGTGACATTCACATTAAGTCTTACATTTGTTAAAGATGACATGTGACATTCACATTAAG